>OX381719.1:50702212-50897775 GCA_947462335.1 Harmothoe impar | reverse complement strand
GGACCAGATCTAGCCAAACATGACAAGTGCTGTAAACATAGATACTTTTGCACTGTACATATATGAGCATAAAAACGTCCCGTATCAAATGATCAGTTCTGATTGCAGTCAACATGTTCTTAAAAAAATCAAAATGTTGTCTTCTTCTCATCAGTTGATGACACACTCAACAACACTAACCTTGAGGTGGTCATATACCAAGGCCAACTGGACCTAATCTGTGATACCAAAGGTGAGGCAACTACATAATAGGCCTATGCGTTAAAAGACATGCATTGATTGGTTGATTTTAATCACCATATTGTAGGGGACGGATTCCCCCGTGCCTCGGTGGTAACCCCGTAAGGGGGTATCACTCAGGTAATCACGCTCCCCCTCTGTACCATACCGATCCAGTAACGTGAGACACGGTCTATCTGATAGGACAAGGGGATGTAGCTCAGTGGTAGAGCAATCGCTTGGCAAGCGGAAGGCCCCGGGTTCGACTCCCGGTGTCTCCGAAAACATCATTTTCGGAGAAACCGTGTCCCTCACACTGGCGGAGACACCGAGCATGCTCGGTGAAAAATGTTGAGAAGTCTGCAGGTAGCGTTCTAACTTGCTATGGGTTGGCCACCTGCTGGCGGTTGGGAAGTTGGAGGAGCAGGTAATGAAGAGTCGGTCTCCAGTACGGGTAGTTGGATAGGCAGTTAGAGACTTGGTTACAACAATGATTGGCTGAATCGGTATGGTGTGGAAAGCTTCCATTGCTGGGAAGTCAGGGTATCTCAACAACTGCTTGATAAAGCCCCATTGGGACCTTTGGTCTCCAGTGGGTGAGAATGCCTGGTGCTAGGTGCCTCTATACTCCGGGGGCTGGGACTCTCTGTAACTGCTTGATAAAGCCTCTCTCGATCAGAGGGAGAGAAAGCCCAGGGTTGGTAAACCCCCGGAAGAATCCGAATCTAGAGGAGATGATGGAAGCTGGTGGGGGCAGTGTAGGGGACAGATTCCCCTGCGCGTCGGTGGTAACCCTGTAAGGGGGTATCATTTGGGTAATCCCGCTCCCCTCTGTACCATACCGATCCAGTAACGTGAGACACAGTCTATCTGATAGGACAAGGGGATGTAGCTCAGTGGTAGAGCAATCGCTTGGCAAGCGGAAGGCCCCGAGTTTGACTCCCGTTGTCCCTCACAATATTATTATGTCTTTCACCACATATGTATATATTATTGACCTTCTCTGCGGCTTATATAATCTGTCAAAGTTAGGGGTGCTGCTTATATGCGAGTTAGGGTTATATGGGAGGTTTTACGGTACTCTTTGTATGGTCTACTATAGATAAGGGAACCATTTGCATTCCATTTTATCCTTGTAGGTGCCATGCTGTGGACACAGAGACTCAAGTGGTCTGGTCTGAAGAACTACAACTCAGCGACGAGAAAGGCCCTGATTGAACCCCTGGATGGGCAAACAGACAGCTATGTTAAAGCATACCAGAACTTCAAGTTCTACTGGATGCTGAGGGCAGGTCATATGGTGAGTGGAAATCAAGCTTTTTTATTTGGATGGGAGGTATCAAGAGAACAAACGAGTGCTATGCAATTCAAACATATAAATGATTGATTTTAAGGTGTGTTGATAAAAGAGGGGGAGGCAGTTTGGTTGCTATAGTGGTATATCTACAGTAATGAAAGAAGAAGGGCCCATCTTTATTGGATAGTTCAAAGAGAAAGACACATTATTGTGGATTGAAGAAGCCAATGTTGATCATAATGCATGACAGATGTCAAGCTGGTACCAAGCCGGTACAGCTTGAATTCAAGCATCTCAAAGACGACGGGCATAATCACCACATTAACACACTATGCAATCCTATAAGGATAATATTTAGGGGTAACAGGGATTCAATACTCTATTTTTTGTTCTCTTCAACAGGTTCCCGCTGATATGGGTCCGGCTTCTCTGCGCATGCTCGAGCGTATCACCGGCAATGTGGACCGATAGGAACTATTCACTGTACTACAGTAATAAACAGTCAGAGTTTCAATGGAAATTTTTCATGTTTTACCATCTTATTACCTTTTAGATTATACATTAATTGATTTACAATATAATGTAAGCAATGAACCTATAATTTAGATATACATCTATAGCAATGCAACTTATATACAAACTATTGCAATATAGGGTCATGAATAAGAATTCAATTCCAAATATAGGCACAATATAGCATTACACATATAGACTATTTTGATTGACCTTGCTGGTCAATTCATCCACGGTCCTTCCTGATGCTAGGCATTGAGAAATTGAAACTAGCATTGAATCTCAATATAACTCAAACCAAGTACTCCAGACGAGGAGAAAGAGTGGACACAGCTAACTATAGCTAAGAATTAAGTACTACTGCATATTTGTATCTGCATAGTAAGCACTACAGATTATGGTATAATTATTAGTCAGTCAATAAGTGATCGTGTTTCTGCCACCTGAACTTTAGTTCCTGCACTTAAGGTTGGTTTTAGACATTTCTAATTTCTATGGAAAACTCCTGGAATCGGTCACACAAGTGCATCTAATGTACTTAAAACACTAATAAAAAGTAGATTGGATTCAACGTCGTGAAGCTTGACCGTCGTGGTTGAAGTGAGGCCAAAAGCACTTTTGGATATAGTTCAGTTTTGATTCACAAGAGGGCTCTTAAGGGCTGGGAGCTCAGCTCTTACAGGCACAAATTAGGGTAAATATGTTGTAGCTGGATAATGCTCATGGTACCCTGTCCAAACACTGCTGTGGAACTGTTATTTGAGTCCATGTATGGAAAATGCTGAACTTATTCCCTGACGGCCCAGCTTTAATGACTAGCATCAGACCTGGGATGGCACACATAATAAGCATAATATATATGAATGCAATTATTGCATATGCATTACTCTATTTTCAACTTAAATGTCATAATCTTAGATTATAATCTTAGATATATTCATATCCCATTTAACCTATTGATTATTTTCTATTTTGACATCTAAAACTATGATGATGAGTGGCTCTCCTGGGGTGGCTTTGTTTATACATGTGAGCCACCTGGTGCAAAAAAAACAAAAACAACCTGTAGTCACGCTGTTAAGCTATGCAATAAGTTGGATCAGGCCAACAAATATAAAACTTGTGTTTCAGGTTACCCGACCTAGCCTAGAAATCTTTATCCAATTTTGAATAAAAGAGGTCACCATTTTAGGCCATTTTAGGGTTATTGTTGACTTTAAAGGGCCACATGTCAAGGCAGTGGGGGTGAGTCAGCGCTGGGGTTCGCAAATCAACTTCTGGGTACTGGAAACTGAAATAAAATCAATTATAACTATGTACCCATATACTAGATGGCTGAGATGAGGGTCCATGTGAGATTGATATATCAATGCAAAATTGTTTTCCCAACTGGCCACCAGGGGCTGAAGTCGCGTGCCCAGTCTGGTTTATATCTAGTGGTTGAAACATTGTCCAGATCCTCAGGCTAATTACAATCAAACCAATTTTGATGATTTTGCAGTAGCTGATATCACTTATTAACTATTCCTGAACAAAAAGCATGATCATAACATTTTTCAGACATATTTTTTTCAATAGGGGATGAGGTGTGAGTAGTATATGGAAACTGGACAGAGTTACATTTAATGTCTATTCACCTGATCAATTACGTACAATCATGTTTATGTCTCTAATGCATTGGTATGACATGGGCAGTATTTATATATAGGTCTACACTGGCAAAGCAGACATGATGTCGGAGGTCTCTCACAAAATCCTGGAGCGAAAGCCCTGAGAAGGGATCGACGGGACAGACTCACACAGGAGTGTCAACAAAATAATCTGTCCAATCTTAAAAGGCCAATCTTAAAAACATTACGATCTTAAATGCAATGGACTATCTTAAACTATAAGTTTATTTAAGATAACCGGTTCTATTCCTCTCTTCCCTAGATGGTGCCAGTGATGAACCACTGGTTAGACTACACAGTCCATTGTAGGATAGGCTAGTCGACTAGTATGTAATGGGGGGCTCTGCCCCCCAACCCCCATTTTTTGTTTTGTTTTAGATGTGTATGTTGTCTCATCTGGGTGTAGGGTATATACTATAAAGGCAGACCCCAGCTAGCATAGTGTGGATATGTCACACTAGGTGACAGATACAAGTCTCAATACAAAACAGTACATTCTTAAATCAATGTTATTATCTTAAATAAATATTCTAACGTTTTTAAGATTGGACAGTTTAAGAAAGTTTAAGACTGGACAGATAATTTTGTTGACGCTCCCGGTTGAGTCTGTCCACTTGTGCCCGAGAAGGTCCCTGCAGGCTATCCAGACTCCGCTTTGCGGCTATGATTACTGGGCTGGCACTAAAATCTTACTACCACCACCACATTGATAAATATAATTGATAAAATGGCATCATCCAATAAGGTGTGTTTGTCATTGTAGGAGGGGCACTGGGTTAGTGAGGAAACATGAAACAAAAATTTGATATTTGGTGGGTAATTCGTGTTCAATTTACAATCATTGGATTTTGCTTCAGTGGGTCCGGATGTTTTTACCTTAATTTCATGTGGTTGATTATAATTATCACCTTGCTGGAAGCAAATCAGCAACGCACCAGTAACATGCCAGTGTATAACTTGCCCAGGGGGTGACTCAGTTCCAAACATACCGGGAGGTGTGTTAAAGAATTAGAGTGATATGGGTCAATTTTAAGCCTCCATGGAGTGGCACTGAACTCCGTTATGGGTATCTTTTGCAGGGGGCTACTCCATTATGTGTCTGATATTTAGGGTATAATGTCAAAACCTGTACAATTATATGTAGATGAAATGTATTGTAAAGAACTTAATGGTTGTAGCAAAGTGAAAAACACCCAAATATCCTGGCTCTCAATTCCCCTTTAAGAATAGATAGTAAATCTGAGCCACACAATGGTAAGGACAGAGACACTGCTGCTACCTTAAATCTATTTATTTATCATTGTAAAGTAGGGGTGACTTACTTTTACCTGTTTTCCTTTACCAGGATCTCTGTATGAGAAGCTGTCTATCATATTTTCTTTTGGTGTGAGAACATTTTGAAATATATTCTATATGCTTTGCATTATGATAGTTAATCCATGTCTATTCTTAAAAAGTACTTGCTAAAGGTTTATCTATCATTGTATGGGTAGGTATATTTTTGTATTTTTTATTTTACTGAGATTTCTGTGTGGGAATCTATTTACTATCTATTCTTAAAGGGGAATTGAGAGCCAGGATATTTGGGTGTTTTAGTTAATCCTATAGATATGTGCTATTTTGTTATGGGGCCATTCTTGCAAATGACAATTTCATGAGAGGGAGGTGTGGCTGTGCTCAAATTCCCCAGAGGATATACTTTGTGAACGTAAGGGGATGAAAGTTGCATATGCCTGTTGTAAAGTTTTATTATTTTCTTCTGATTTCAAAATTGAACATATGAATATTCATGTTTCTGAAATATTTACCATTTATGGTCACTCTAGCCTACATAAAGATGTATGATTATTTACACCAGCTTTTGCTAAAGAGATAAATACATTTATATATACATGTCTCACTTGTGGTGTTGACTAGACTCAGAGTTTACCCCAAGGCTGAGTGAGGTGCGTCAATCACGCACTGCATCATGGACAGAGGAGTACGGGTACGTGGACGTGCGTCAGTACGCACACATGTTCTACTGGTTACAGTACACCACACACCCAGACGGATACAAGAAGAGGCCGCTTGTCTTCTGGCACCAGGTAGGGTAGATACATCTAGCTCCGGTCTACCACCATGACCCTGACTCTTTACTGTTTATTGATGATCATAATGATATACTTCTAACCAAGCAATTCATACATTGAGGAAGACCCTGTTGTACAGTATGAAGTGTATGATAAAAAAATTAAAAAGCATAAAACAACACAATGAGCTACCCACAGTCTGCACCATATTGTAGAATCTCTAAGCTATGATTACCGTAAAACCTCACGCAAAAGACGCTAGTACGCGAGTCAGTGTTGCTTATAGGATTGGCCCAGGGTCAGGGTGCGGCTTATATGCAAGTTTTGCTATTATGATATAGTACAAAAGTCACCAAAATCAAATCGCTAGTGTGGCTTATAGGATTGGCCCAGACTCTTGGTGCGGCTATATGCAAGGTTTTATGGTGCTGTATTTGACCTAAAGAGAACACAGTGTGCTTAGGAAACATACTTTTTAGCCAGAGTACATGTCACGGCTTAACTCCAATTGTTACTGTAGGGATACCAACATGTGGGCCTTTATGAGTTTGATTGGCCACAAAAGAAATCTATAGATCAGATTTAATTGAATTTTTACTGTAACTGTAGTTGGTTTTACATGGCCTTGTCACAAGGCAAACAAAATATTGCCATCAAAATATATTAACGGTCGCGGAAAAATCATCTGGAGAAAGCGGGACTCGAACCCACAACCCTCAGATCACATTACCTGCTGCTCTACCAACTGCTGATTATAATTTATATTCACCAATTAAATTCAACAAAAACCTAAAAAGAAATAGGACTCAATGTTTGCTATACATACAGTAATTCATAATTATAACTATTTTCAATACTTGAGGAAAGGACACAAGGAACACATGTCTTGATAGAAGAAGACTACAGAGGTTCAAATATCAAATAAAACTATCATTATCGGTATTATCTCAAGTTGTAAACTTTGTAACAATAATAGCCAAATCCAGTTGCCTTTTTAAATGATAGAAGTCCTAGAAACAAAGAATGTATAAAATGGTTACATATGAAAATATTCCTTGGCAGGGCGGCCCAGGCGCAGGTTCCTCTGGGTATGGTAACTTTGAGATCATCGGCCCTCAAGATATCTTCGGAACCTATAACAATGACACATGGGTAAGGAAAGGAAAAGTATACATTTGCAGGGAATTCGCAGCATACTGTAGAGATATATATTTTTGCACATGTATATTTTCGTGATTTTGCCATAAAATTCCAAGTATATACCCAGCTAACAAAAAAACGTAATTTTACGTCAAAATAACGTTTTAGAAATTTATATAACGTTATGCCATAGCAAAGAGCCTTATGGAAACGTTATATAACGTTATATAACGTTATAAAATGTAGTATAACGTTTTTTGTTTCCTGGGTAGCCAGTACTATAGTTCCCCCAGTATATAGCCTCTACAATAGTGCAATATTTAACTATTGTCTACCCTTTGTGTGTAGCTGCAGTCGGTGAGTATTGTGTACCTGGACAGTCCGGTAGGGGCCGGCTTCAGCTACGTGGACAGGACCTCTGCCTACTGCAGGAACCTCAAGCAAATGTCTGATGACTTGGTGGCCTTCAGTAAAGTCTTCTTCACCAACCATGACCAATTCCAGGTTAGCAGGGGTTTGCCCTTTGGTTGCCGTGATGGGAATGGAATTGTATCACAACATAATAACATCAACCAGGGGGGGCAGGCCTCGAGTGGAAATGATGCTGTATCCCTAAAGAAATTTGATGTTTCTAAGGAATTCTATAAGAGAGCTCTATAAATAGTTATATGGAAAACTGATGTGCATAGTCATTCAGTGTGCAACAAATAGCTACAATTTGTTCCTTGAATGATACATGTATCTTTTGTAGATTTCATCTATCAATTGTACCACTTTTGCTGATTTCTAATTTTTCAGGAAGTACCGTTGTACATCTTCGGGGAGTCGTACGGTGGAAAGGTTGCAGCAGGGTTTGCACAGGCTCTTCATAAGGTTAGAATTTATCTGGGACATTTAAATGATAACTTCATTATAAAATTAGGCACCCCCTATAGATATATACTTACTGAATCTTCAGAACTTTCATCAAGTAATTTATATCATTCACATTATGGGAAATGCCATCAGAATCCTAATAGGTTAAATTATTGGATTTAATGGATTTTTTCAAATTTATTTTTTCTTTGGTTGTTTATAGGCTCAGTCAGAGGGAAATGTGAGCTGTAACCTGAAGGGTTACGTGATGGGGGATGCCTGGATCTCACCCATGGACTCGGTCAACACCTGGGGGCCCTACCTTCACGAAATGGTAAGTACTGTTAAACCTCGCGTACAAGCCTAACTTGCATATAAGCTGCACCCTGACTTAAGGCTGATCCTATAAGCCGCACTAGCTATTATTCACTGTGTGGATGGGCTATGTTATCATTTGTTGAATGACATATCCTCTTTGCAGTTTTCGTCTGTTTCATACACTATAGGCATAACTGAAAATAACCTGCCCTCAAATTAGACTCATACTGTGAACGGCATACTCTTGTTCTAGGTGCTTTAGGTGCTAGATTGGAGAGCCCTGATGAGTTGGTGACCAAGGCTGCTTCATGCAATTTGATAACAGATAGGCAGAATCCATTGAGGCACTATGTGGCCCTTAAAAGTTAAATAATTTAACTGAGATTCCCCTTGACTCATTGTAAACCTCTAGTCTATTATAGACGAGGTGGGGCTTGCTGCTGTCCAGGCGGGTGCAGCACGTACACAGGCCGAATGTGACGCAAGGCGCTGGTACTCGTGTACCAAAGAATGGATCCGGACAGAATACATCCTCTGGGCCCATAGTAACTATGTGTCTTTCTACAACATCCTAAAGTACGTGACACCTTCAGTCGCACTGGTTTATATGTCCGCAAGAGGGGTGGCAAGAAAGTGCATAGCACCCGTCTCCAAACATCATTGGGTAAGTGAAAGGCCCCAGCAAATTGGTGTTATCTTATGCAAGCTTGTGTTGCCTCTGGGTGCAATAGGCTGGGAAAGTGTACATTGTGTTATTTTTCGTGATATGTAACAAATGACACTTTAAGGTCACAATGCATGAATGCAGTAACTCACCAGGCCTGCAGGAATGTATCATGCATACCCAAGGTGGTTGATGCACTCCCAAATGTTCAACATGATACATAACTTAAGTAGACTAGCCAAGGATGCATTCAAATATCATGATGGTATTGGTAAACTATTAAGGGCATGATGCATTAAAGAAATATCTGGCCCTTGGTTAGCTAAAATGAAGAGCATTGCTAGTTTCCTCATCAATGGAGGTATTTTCAGAAAGCATGACATTGGACCAGAATTGTAAATTTTGGAGTAATGGTGGTGGGCGAGAGACTCTCCTACTTCAGCGTCGGCGCCAAACTCACACACCGCCCCCTGCAGGATGAACAATGAACTATTGGTGACGTCACAGCGTTCCTTTGGAATTCTGCTCGCCATTACAAGGCTGGGGAAAATTTTGTTCCTGTAACTTAATTAGATATTTACAGTTAAATCTAGACAATAATCTCCAAAAATGGCTCCACCAGCTGGTAAGAAACCGGCAAAGCAGACGAACCCCACACGGACGTCGTCTCGAGTGAAGAAACCGACACCGAAGGCGGCTAAAACCGCGACTGAGGTGACGGCCACGCCGCCTCAGCCTCAGCCGCAGCTCCTGCCTGCTGTCAGCCAAGACACGCTGGACCTTCAAAACAGGGTTGGTGCACTTGAAAAGCGTGTTGGATCAGTGGAAAACATCTCCACATCCATGCTTGCTAAGCTGACTGTGTTAGTTCCCGATGTCCCTGTGTCTACGACATCGCAACCCATTGTAATTCCCCAGGTGGTGACGGTCTCCGTCCCGGTCCTGACGCCGACCCCGACCACGGCTGCTGCGTCTACCGCGGCCGCTCCTGTCACTGCTGTCACTGCGTCCCAGATGCCAGTTACTACTCCGGCTGTCACGGTGTCTGCGCCCGGCCCCCTCCCGGTGCCGACAGCTGTCAACAACCAGCACACCGGTCTCCCCGATCAGCGTCCCGCGGGCGGAGGCAAGGCCCTCCCTACTGCTGCTGCGGGCTCTGCTCTAGGGAACAGGACTGCTCCGTACCCACATGTATACAGCACGGCATTCACTCAACCACCTCCAGTGTCGACACTTAATCCGGAGGCCCAAATCTTCAGCCTCCTCACTGCTGCTGCCCCGCCAGTGCTCGGTGCGGCACCGCTCCCGACATGCAGCCAGGCGGTCCATGCAGGTGTAAACCATCAAGTCTCGGCATTGCTCACCAATACTGCCCATCAACTGTCGGGCATGAAAGGTAGGCCCACACATCCGCATGACTATATAACCTATGGCCCCCAGTGTACTAAGACAACCCTTGCTGCTCTCACGCCCCCTGAGTACCTGTTTTGCCTCATGCGTGACCCCCTGACCCCTGAGGCGTCTAGGCCTAGAATTGCTGTACATATCTATCAGGTGGTGGAGGATGCATCTGAATATGCTTGGGGCCAAGTACGCCAATGGTCCGAGGAGGTGCTTACTCGCGTAGCTAATGGCCGCCTCACCTGGGCTGATGACGCAATAATACATGATCTGAGGTCTGAGGGCTCTAGGTTTAGGGCCGGCCGCCTGCACCAAGGCCCTGACCCCAACCAACCTAAGCCTCAAACCTTCCAGCAAACGTCAGCTCAGAATCAGCAGAGTGATAGAACCCGCCGCCCAGTGAGACCGGCTGCAGGCAGGTCAGATGCCCCATGCCCAGCATACAACCTCAACCAGGCGTGCCCTAAGCTAGATGGACACACAGAGGCTGGCATACAGCAAGGTCATCACTGTACCTTCTGCAGGGAGCAGCTCAACTCCATCTATTATCATCCAAAGTCTGACTGTAGAAACCGAGCCCGGGCTCCCTACACAGCTGCCCCTTCCTTTCGTTACTAGGCCGGGACAAACCGGCCTTCCCACAACAACTACACTGTCTGTGGCACCCCTCGCCCCTAAAATACAACAAGGGTTGGGCGTGTCACAGGTGGCTGCTAGTGATCACGAACATAAGCATATCCTTCGACATTCCGGCCGGGTTAATACCTTGCCACCCGATCACTCAAATGACTATAAAGTGCAGCCCGCGAAAGTTGGCACCAAACACTGTCACATTCAAGACTCGGATACACTTAGACCTGTCACACAGCATCGTGCACTGAGCGCCTATATAAGCTGGCCAGCACAACAAACATGGAAGACAGCCCACAGGCCCCAACTGACCACTATGACCCAACAGAGTTCCAGTGTTATATCCCCAGGGATGAGCCCTATGATCAGCATGTAGTTACACATGCTGCTGTAAATGACATTGATCTCCAATACACAAATGAACTCACTGTTGCTACGACCGGCCCAACTCCTCACCAATTTGCACCTGTTAAAAGGTCATACTGGCCTGACCTGGTACAAGACCAGTGGTCACAGTTCAGTGGGCATGCTTTAATATACAATGCGACCAAACGCACCGGCCTCCCAAATCACTTGGGAGCAAAGATCGTCCTCCAGTCTGGCCTCAACAGACATTGTGTTTTTCCTTTCAGGTGAAAAATATGACACCATGCTGTCTTCATCCCAGTCGGACCCACTCGAAGAATACATGAACAAGGAGGTGAGAGAGAAGGTTCAGGTAGTACCACAAAATGTCTCATGGGGAGGTAAGTCTATTTATTTTTTTGAATTACAAGATGTCCTATGCTTTAGCACTGGAGGGCCGTATTCAATGCCCCCATTGAATACAACGTGGCCGTATTCAATGGGATAAGAAAAAGTTGTTTTTCCTTCATTGAATGGCTTCAAATAAAAAAAATAAACACAAATGCCAACTACATTGATTCCGCTCTGATGTATTTCACTCGTGGGGGCTGGGGCGCATCCCACTCAGCCTGCGGCTTCGTGGAATACTGCCCCAGCCCCCACTCGTGAAATACAACAGAAATGGTATCAATGGGCGTTGGCATTTGTCTATTCATTTTTGATAGTCCCAGAAATCCTAGTATTCCTAGATGGTCACATCACATAGGTGGGTAATGTCATTGATCTCTTTATTTCACATTTTAAAACAAAAGTGATTAAATACAAAGGTCAACTCCGCAGGTTCCCTTTTGATCACACATCCAGCCTGGACAGTACAGTTGTAGGCTGTGACTCACGAACTTGGGCCAATGTTTTCGTCTCTGACCGGGTGCCACCTCTGACCGGGTGCCATCTCTGACCGGATACCATCTCTGACTGGTCTGAATAAAAATGGGTTATTTAGGGCAGATAATGATAAGAATGGGCAACTAATTACTACTTTAAAGAGTTATAACGTCCATTAACCTTTTCAACCAACTTCTATCTTTATCTGCCCTAAATAAACCGTTTACATTCAGAAACTGGAACTCATTCTGCATGGCTTCCTGCTTCTTAACGGTGACATCATCAAAATAGCTATGAAACAATCCTTGAGAGAATATTTCAATTAATGAAAATGGTCATTGAATAAATACAGATGTTCACTCTAATCTATCCAAACTGAAAGTTTCTTCAATTGTTGAGCCCTCCAATCTGCTTTTGGAAATATCTCATTGAGAAACACTCAGTTTGGATAAATTATCATTAAATTCTGTCTATTAGGATAAATTGTTGATGTAGTATTCTTTCATTAGTATTGAATAATAGTAGTCTGAAGATTATTTTTCTAATAGTACAGTGCTAGGAAATCTACTTCTTGATAAGTTCATGATTAGATATAATTGTATTCAGAGCTGGTGATGGGTAAACTATTTCTATCGGTTTCGACCAATCACAAACTTCTTTTAATCTAATCTTTGAGTGTGGGATACCTACAGTATATCCCAGCAGATAACATGTGAAACTGGAGATAGTCCTTTCCTTATAATGTGTCTGCATATTGATTTATCCTGAACCTGATTCAAAATAATTATCTCTTTTACAGGTTCTTTCAATTTAGCGTTTCATTTCAATAAAAAAGACTTCATGAAAGACTGTCTTGACATAGGTGGGTGAAACACATTATATTCGAGCCAATGAAGAAGTGTTGTCATACTTTCTTCCCAGTATCAATTAACGTTAATAGGGGGAAATGATTATGAGTGTTAAGACATTAGGTAATTGATCAGTTTAGTGTGGGCCTATGCATACAGGTCATCATTGGGCAGTGGTCATTACTAAACAATAAGGGCAGAGAGAGCTAATGGATTTTTGCACAATCTCACAGACGTTTTCAAGCCAATCGAAAACCCAAATCCACCAACTCTTTTGTTTATAAGGCCCGATTGCATTCAAAAGAACTGGGTCTAAATTTCTTCCTCTTCTTATCAGTTGACGATACCCTCAACAACACTAACCTTGAGGTGGTTGTCTACCAAGGCCAACTGGACCTTATCTGTGATACCAAAGGTGAGGCATATACATTATACATATGATATTAAATGTTATAAACATGTATGCCTTTGAAATAGAATATTGATGTCTTGATAAGCGGGCTATCAAGATACCAACAAATAAATCCACAACCCCACTATCCCTCGCACTTACAACCAACCAATATAAAACTGATTCCTTAAATTTCATGAGGTCAGATTTATAAGTACATGTATTTGCTCATTAAGGATAAATTATGCTCCTAGATATGTGCATGGCCATATTTGTTCTCTTCTCAGAATACCTCATCTTATTTGGGAAGGAACCTGACTGTCACAGTCCATGGTTTTGCCAGGAACAAGTTCTTGCAAGATAACTTTTGCCAGCATACACATGATGGTTCTGGGAACCAATAGCCTTAGGTACTAAGACTGAAATGGAAACCAGGGTGCACCACCAGCCTTAGGAGTGGCTAATTACCAAGACATCTGAATGCCTAGAGACGTGGAAGAATAAAAATGTCAAGTTGGCCCTGTTATCTATATCTCTAGTTGGTCACTGCATGTTTTGGAAGGTTGTGCATAGAGGGCCAGTGTAAGGGGCCTTCCATAAAGTATGTACGCAAATTTTCTCCAGAAATTGACCCCCCCACCCCATCTCAAGTTCTTGTATGCATTAAAACAAAGGGTTTATGTACGCAAAAATTTCCAGAAAATAGACCCCCCCCCACCCCCCTTGGTGGGTACATGTATACTTTATGGAAGGTCCCTAAGTGGCATGTCACTACCTTGAAGATGAACACCTCCTAAGATGCCTGCTGTCCATGCACTGTACCTGATCTTGTATACCTCCATTTAGGGTACACTGTCTGTACTATGGACCTCCATTTCATCTTTATAGGTGCCATGCTGTGGACACAGAAGCTCAAATGGCCTGGCCTGAAGAACTACAACTTAGTTAGGAGAAAGGCGCTGATTGAGCCCCTGGACGGTCAAACAGACAGCTATGTTAAAGCCTACCAGAACTTCAAGTTCTACTGGATGCTGAGGGCTGGCCACATGGTGAGTGGAAATTTTTTATTTGGATGGGAGGTATCAAGAAATTGAGCTAGTATTATTCAATTCAAACACATAAAATGATAAGTAATATTCCTGGAGGTGTCAAGGAAAGGAAGAGCAAGTTGATTGCTACAGTTACTTAAGTTTTAGCGAAATACACAGTAATGAAAGAGAAATGGGTATTATCTGTAATTAATAGTGCACAGGAGAGACATGTAATTATGATGCAAATAAGGTGTTGCTATTTATCATTATTACAAAAGTAGGATGTCTAGTCTGTAGACAGTGTAAATGGAAAGAGATCTCATGAGCAGTATCATTGTCTGAAATGTATATCATAGAGGCAAGGGGAATAGGATATTGAGTAAGGCATTGAGTATTTAGGTCTCACACACTGATAATCCATAGATTGAAAGGGTTAGTCAGTACAGACTATGCTAGGTTGGTCATATGAGTGTTAGTCATAATGGCAAAGTTATAATCAAAAATGACCGAGAGGTCAGTCAGTAGTGGCTAACCTAGGTTCATAATTGGTGTGTTGTATTTGTATACCACTAGTTGGGGCCACCTGCCATGACCACTCAGTGGCTCCCCCTGGAAATAAAAAGACTAAGGTGGGTTGATCAGTACTGACCAACCTGACAATACTAACTGACCTAGGTTGGTCGTATAGGGAGCCAAAAAATGACTAGATTAGGCACTAGTGACTGAGAGGTTGGGCGTATAGGGAGCCTAGGAATATCAGTGAAGGAGAGGGTTCATTATTGACACATTAAAGTACTATGTGGCTCATATAGGGTTAAACTCAGGGCTAAACAACGATTTCATGCTCTACTATTCTATGTATCTTGAACAGGTTCCAGCTGATATGGGTCCGGCTTCTCTGCGCATGCTCGAGCGTATCATCGGCAATGTGGACCGATAGCAACTGTTCCCAGTAATAAACAATGTTGAGTCAGCATTTCATTGGAAGTCGTCCATGTTTTACCATTTATTTCATGTTGGCTGATTTTTAGCTTATATCTGTACCTTTATCAGTGTACCAAACACTAATGTATTCCGAACTGGCATTAGCAAACACACATTTTAATTAGCATTGGGTTAATTTGGTCACTGTCAATACACTTGATTTTTGCCCTACATCCTTTTGAAATTCCCTTCTTAAATGTGTACCCAGGATGTGGAATTTATAAATAGACTATACATAGAAAAGGTTATATATCTAATTCGTACTAAGGCCAAAAAAAAAAGGTGTGTTTCAGGCAACCCGACCCTAGATTCAAAAAAGGGCCGACCCTAGCATTTTTTTTTTTAATTTTAAATTTTTGTTACTTTTTTCCTCATTTTTTTCTAATTCGTTCAAGAATAACAAGCTCCCAGTAACCTCAGAGGCCTGAATAATTGATTAACATCAGGAAATGGCTTTCGAAGAGGTATATCCAACAACTTCTTGATATTCCTAGTCAATGGAGGAATTGTGGAGTCATTCTGGAGAGTCGCGCATTGATTTGTCGATGCGCAACTCATTCCTAGTACTCTCTCTATGTAAAGAAAAAAAAAATCCGACCTACCCACCCTAGACATTCTGACCATGTTGCCTGAAACACACCTTTTTTTTTTTTGGCCTAAGGAATAGCACCTCATAAAACAACGTAACAATAATTACCTTCTAAGTTATATACATTTTGGTTGACAATATAATGCCTGCCCACAAAAGAGGTCGACACATATTATCCTTAATTGAGATATGCATCTAAATCAATGCTACTTATGTAACAAACATTCTCTGTGGAGACATAAGGTCATAATTGTGGTAGCTACACAACAATACTAAGTATACTCTCATGTACTTATGCCACATATGCATCAACAATATTTTCAAGGAGATTGTATTACTTGTATTACACAATACACTTGGTCCTAATATAGGCACAATATAGCATTACATATACATCATAGTACATCATAGATTTGACTGGGAAATTTAAACAGACCTTGCTGGCTAAATCATCCTTTCTGAATGCTGGGCATTGATAAATTGAAACCATCATTGTCTCGCACTATATTACTCAAGCCAAGCACTCCAGATGACAAGAAAGTGTGGACACAGCTAACTTTAGACTAAGAATTGGCAAGTGGTGCACATTTGTAGCTGTATAGTAAGCACTACAGATAGGGGTGTATTAGTCATGTAATAAGTTGTGTTTCGGTCACCTAAATTAATTTCCGGCGAATAAACAAGACCAGTGCATGTTCAATACCCCTTTCAGTTCACTAAGTTTTTTGAATAGCTCTCTACCCTTGGCGCTTATCCGATAGTGGTACTTTTTCCAAGAGTAAAGGTGCTTACGATAGTAAGTCCCCTACAAATGTGGTGGTTTGGTTGATGGGGATGAAGGTATGAGTGGGCGGGTTTGGGCTCGGTGTAGGGGAGAGGTTTCCTGCACTGAAGGTACTGCGGGTTGCTGATGGCATGCTGGCCCTCCGCCTCACCATCCTCACCAGCATACAGAACCTGTGAAATATATTAAACAAATTTAAACACATTTGAATTTTATAAAGAAATGAAATCATGAATATTCCTGATTTGGATACAGTATAACATGAACGGATGACTGTTCCCATATCAATTTTTTCCCCTTTTGAACGACATATAACATGTCTAAATTGGATGTGTCTATTTTTCTAAAGTTTTACTTCATCTGACAGTTATCAAAGAATTGAGCATCAAAGGTTCTTGGGAAAATTTGGAAAGAGTAAAGGCCTAGTCAGCATAGCAAATTCACACATATTTAGTAGTAAAAATGCAGAAAGAAAAAAGTTTAAGAAAAAAATCATGGACCTACAATAGTAGGGCAGGTAGGCGTATAATGCCTTTATTTGCAACTTTTGATATCTTACTGCTCTTTATAGAATTACAGATAAAAATAATGTATTTCTTTTGCAACTGCACATAGACTATCTTAGAAAGATTAGGGAAAGTACTTTCATAGAAATCGATACACTTAAAAAAGAAAGTCAAGGGGTTAATCTACAATCATTAGCTTGGTCCTACAGGATTATTAGCATTTGCAAACCTAAATATTTAAGCGAAAATAGCGAATTACTGGCAATTAAAAACTCACCGGAGTGATTTGCGGAAAGCCGGAAACTTCCAGGCGAAGATGAACGGGTTGAGCACTGAGTTGGAGAGGAAGAGGACGACCAGGAGACGCGAGACGTAGACGGGGACCTGGGTTCCCTCTGGGTCCATGGTGAAGTGTATGGTATCAGGCAGCCAGCATGCACAGAAGGCCCCGAAGAGATAAGTCAGATTCCGACTCGTGCGAATGTAGCGCCTTCTTGCAAATTCACTACGAGTTAATAACATACTCCCTCGTACACTCTTAAAGACCATGAAATAGGCCAGGCAGCCACCTAGGAGGGGACATGTGAGTACAATGGCATAGGTGTAGGAGTAGAAGACCACCCAGTGGGTGAGAGGCGTAAGGTGAAAGGATGGAACGCAGTAAGCGTACTGTCGGTTATATTCCAGTTTCACATACCCAGCTAGAACTGGTATCACATTGATGCCAAACACTGCAATCCAGATGAACACTATTCCATAGAAGATGCATTTAGTTTGCACCAGTTTGCTTCCACTTCCGCCGCGTGCTAGAAGACAGCGGTTAACAGCGATCCCAAAGTTTGTGAGAAGCGAAACACCACTATTGTGAGCCAGGATGATGCTGGTTAGCACACAAAGCTGGTCTGAGAATGGCCAAGCATCCAGCAGCAACGAACACACATACAATGGACAGAAAAATACTGTCACCAAGCAGTCAATCACCGCCAAGTTCATCACAAGCAGATGCGTCTTGCGCCGAAGCATTGGGGAGCCCATGGCTACGATGATGATGAGTAAGTTATTAATCCCTCCGAACGTCGCGATTAGCCCAACCGCCCCTGCCATGACATAGCGTCCTGCAAAACTGATATCATTGGTACTGCAGGAGCCATTGCCAAGGCAGCCTGTGATGTTGGTGACATTGGTTTGGGAACAAAGAAGCCCAGTGTTATTGTATGTGGTTTCATTACACTGGAACCATGAGGAGTCCAGTGAAGAAGCTGGGTCTCCAACAAAAGGTGCTGGCTCTGACATAGAACTGGCATTTTCTGCCAGAGAGAGGTGGATATCCATGGCTTTCAATTGCTGCTATTCACCTATAGTTTGTCAGGTTTATACCATCTGAGGGCTTTGGGATCGAAGGGATTATTCTGTAATTAAATCAAAATCAACTGCATTGTACATATATAAGTGTATATACATTTGAAAAAGCTCTGCACCTAGTGTTGCATTAAAAGCATAAGGTAAAAAGAAATTAGACCACTAAGGAACACTGGTTTGTCATAGCCTGAGATCTGATGTGATATAAATCAGGTTTTGAGAATTATTTCTTCATCATTTTAATAAGAATTCCGAAAATCTGATATGAATTTGATATGAACAAACATGGGAATTTCAACATTAAAGCTTATCTTTTGTCAGTAATGCATTTGGCCAGAAATATCTTCTCACACATTTCACATGATCCTGATTTGATTTGAATGAATTGTATCTATCCTGGCAGAAATGTATGGCCTGGCAGACCATGTTTACTCATTTTTACCCATTCACTTGATTATCAGAACTTCTGAAATCTTTAACCACAGGTCAAGTTAAAAGAAACAGTGCTTAGTGATGATAAAGATATTAATAAAAAAATTAGTCTACTATCAGTAGGCCCATTGCAAGTCTACTGCCGCCCACGCAGCTACCTGCTGGTCGGGTCTGAGACTGGTATCTTAGTATCAGCAGTAATTAAGGCCTGCTATCTAGGCCCCATTACCTCACCCCTTCAGTCAACAAGCTGTGGATTGGCTTAATTAACATCGCTCCAATGAAGAAAGGAAGTATATATTCAGAATTAATTATGGCTTTGCTTGTTTGGGTAGACCTGTGTAACAAGAAACGCTGATTATCCAGAACAAAAATGTTTAATTTATTTTGGTTTGTTTTCATTTTGATACTTCAAAACCTCTAAAGTCTGCTTTGAGTATGATATTATATACAAATTATTTTCTCCACGGAACTCCGATCTACACATATCCTAGTTTTCTTCCCATGCAATAACCCTAGTTCTGGTGAACAGTGAAAAGCATATGTATAGATCCTTAATTGCACAATTGCATGCTGCCTTGAATGCAAGCTTTGTAGGGGATCCCGAAGCCAATAAAGCGCCCAGGCCAGCGTGCCTTCCCTGCGTGATAAACCTTGCTATTTCCTTAGTGTCATATCAGCAATGATGAATGACAGTATAATGCCTGTAGATCAATTATACTAACTAAATAACTATCGAAATCGCATGTGAACTATATATACACCATTCAGTCAATTCTTTTGGACACACGATGCTTGGTATAGTGAATATTGTATCTCTGATGTATTAACTCAAGTTACCTATATTTGGCCAAATGGACCAACAGCCTGATTAAACACCGTTTTATTATACAAGAAATGCATAATAACATATATTTCCTACTTAATGTTCACTTTTATACGGCAAGCCGATGTCATAATTATAATGTCAGATTTCAATCGGTAGCCCCTCTTAAAGTTATACCCCCATATTCAAGATCCAGACCAGTAATACTAGGCCTATGATATAACATTAAGAAAATGTTAGATATCCCAACACATGTCTTCATACCATTGACTTACCTCATACACCATGTGGGAAAGTGCAGTTCTTCTCCTGCCAATCAGTGCATTCATCTCCAGTATCTTGGGTATATCCAATTGAACTACTTCAGCCGATTTCATCTGTCTAGTGCCATAGTGAGAATTTTGACCAAATTCAGCTACATTTTGATCATATTCACCCTTCAGTTCCATCTGTGTGAAGCATTACTCCTAGTTGTACTCCATAGCCCAGTAGCCACCTGCAGTCCCTGCTAATGGTTACCTCCAATATGAACGGTCCCAGTGCAGCACCTTGCGGCACCCTGCTGATAAGCCGTTTTGTTTACTGACTACCCTAAAGCCTTCGACCAGAGTCAAGCCTCAGATTGCGCGGGCCAGCATTCCTCACTGGTTGCCATGGGAACTTACCATGGCCAGTACAAACCCTGATCAGGCCAAAAATAAATAAAACGATGTGTTTCAGGTTAGATGGCCTAAAAATCTAGGCTAGTTTAAAAAATAAGAAGTTTACCTTTGGCCTGAAAGTACCCCAAAATTGAGTCATGAACTTTGTCAGTGTCAACTTGTGGACACTCAAATTGACTCTGAAAAAGATATTTCCCCCACAAAAAAGTATATAAACATTTATAGGTTCGGCTCTGTTGTGCTAGGTAGAGTCGGGTAACCTGAAACACACCTTTTTTTTTATTAGCCTAATCTGGTAGTTTATATCAGCTCATTCTAATAACGTGAGGCAGTTATCATAAAGACTGACTTCCTTGACAGTAATCTACTTCCAGCACACAGTATTATGGTTCGTTCCATTAATTAACCCCTATGATTTGAAAATGGCGAGACATGTAATGCGTAAATGATAAGCTTTGGATCATTGATGTTATACTGGGATACATGTATACAATACATATACAATAATGTTATAAGGTGAAAAGAATTTATATATTCGTTGCATCATTTATTACTTCTATAGTGATTACCAGGGTGGTACATTAAACACATTTATTGAAATAAAGACCCAACAACATAACAAGGTTATACTAATAGCTAACCGAACATGATGGAAACCCATGTCACTAATCTTAACCGGTGATCCCCAAAATTGCCACATATCTAAGTTGGAAAATGTTGCAGCTAGATTTTTGCGGAAACTGAGTTTCCAATAACATGGCTTTTACATTGTAGTGCAGCTGTTGGCTATTCTAAGGACACTATATAGACACTAGTATCAAATTAATGCTATAGCTGCAAATAAAAGTTATCTTTCTCTATCTTGAATTTGGAATATGAATAAGATAGATCGTCCTTTTGGACTGAGGTGGAACATTATCTGTCACTGAAAGAACCTCCCATTACCAAGAATTACAGAATTATCTGTAGCATCTCTGTAACGTCTGCATGGTGTATTTTTCAAGAGTCGGTGAGTTTGTTCACATAACAACGTTAGTCTTGTGGCAAGACAGTCGTGAGACCATTACTAGGACAGGCTGGAGTCTGTGGCGGTGTACATAGCGCCATCTTGAGAAGTTGGGAATGACTGATTCCTGCTGGCTGAAGCCGTATCCTGCTAACTGTATATTAGGCATAATTACGCTTAGCAGTCAAACATCTACCCTCGTTTCCAAATCCTTCCGAAGGAAGGCTCTGGGGACAGCCAGTATGACCTTGAACTTGGGTTTTGCTGGGTTTAGATAGTCCCTGTAATTAGCTTGGAACCAGCGAACAGGAACCGGAAATGGAACCAGAAAATATGATGGGAAATACAGGTAAAACTACCATCATACATTCTGGTCTTGTCCACTGGTTCCAATTTACCAGCAGGGATTGCCCCAAACCCAGCAAAATACCAAGTTCAAGGTCATACTGGCTGTCACCAGAGCCTTCCTTCGGAAGGATTTGGGAACGAGAGTATCAAACATCCAACTGCTAAATGCCCCAACAAGATACTGCTAAGTGTATCAACCAGATTGCTAAACAAGCCATGTTACTTGAATTCTCAACAGCTCAAAGGGGTTCTGCTAATTCCTTATCAACCTTCTCACTGTCAGCAGGCCGCCTAAGCGGTCAGGGCTTCTAGCCACTGAGCTAAATAAGAAAATAATACTCAAAATTGATTAAAATATTTTCTTATACACGTTCTTGACAAAGCACCCCATGTTTGGCATTATATCAAAGCAAATAGGAATCCCATACCATCCTCTGTCACATGCCATTTGTGTTCACAAAGAACGTTCAAGGAGTAGCCATGACAATACCTCATTTCCATTTTAGATGTATACACATTTTTTGGGCAAAGGTATAGAGAAATCTGGCGGTGAGAGGGTTAAAGCTGGCTATCTCTATCACAGGGTGTATCTCTAGTTATTATACATAAAACTATAGTAGTTACTACTCATAGCAGTTGGATGTTTGATACAGTGCCGCGATACAGTAGGTCTTCTAAGTATTTTGAAACATATACCAGTTGGGATAGTTGAATGTTTGAATGGTTGACTCGTGGAGTTGCACAGATGTGACCAACATAGATATTGTGACACTGTGTAATGTGGATGGGCCATCATAGACGCACGTGGGGACGAACTTACGGAGTCACTAGACGTCACCCAGGCCATTCCACCTGTAATCTTAAAAAGCCCACTTTTCCCGTAATCTTAATATGGATGGTGTCTTATGTTGATATGGGGGGCTATGCCCCCCAACCCCTGCTCTTCTTTTCCCTTCTTGCACATATGTATGACAAATACACATTCAACCCGTGATCTTATAAGGAAGGGGTGTATCAAATAAGGAATAAGATTACACCAAAAGTGGCGATTTAGAATTACGCACAGAATGGGCAGCGTCTACTGACTCCGCAGGTTCATCCCTTGTTGCATCATAGAGTAGACTGTATAGGCCTACAATAACCATAAAGGTGTAAGGCCCAGTTACAATACTAGCATCCACCGTTAGATAACATTGGGACGCCATGTGCAGTCCCTCAAGCCTCGTTCTCGGCAGACGCTGCTGTATTAGCTTTGTTATTTGTTTACAAACAAGCCGCCAGGTGGCCGACTAATGGCCTCCCCATCACCACCACGTGCTATACTGGGCACAGTTACCCATGGATACAAGTGTTGAGAGACTATTGTATAGGCCTGTAGAGTCATTCCCAGTGGGTCCACCATTTAAAATGTCGTTCATAAGACACACTCTGACTACAATCTAGTACCTTGTCCCTGGATAAACACCACTTACAGGGACAAGCTTGTACTCAGACTATCGGCTCTTATTAGTGCGGGCCGCTACTACCAGCTCCAGTCCCGACTAGAGGCCCGATGGGAAGGCCTGCTACTTTTCTCATTTTGTCATTCCCCTTCCATCATTTTTTCACATATTTTTGCTAGGCTTAATATCATTTAGACATACCGTACTACTTATTCCGATACTATCATGTGAAACCAGATGCACTAGGCATTTGTGGTTATCCTGAAACTATGATGTAATGGGAAATCACTGTGGAAACTGATGTACAATAAATTAATATACATGGTTTCAGGGTCCCACACAAACTTTCAAATCTTAAAAATAAAACCCGTGTGTTACCAGGAGGCGGACCCTGGTATTTGATTTATTTTTTAAAAACTGTTTTTTATATCAGCTCATGGCTGTGCCTCACGATCGGGTGAACGTCTATGACCGGGTGCAATCTATGACCGGGTGCAATCTATGACCAGGTGCAATCTATGACCAGCATGGAAGAAAACTGTTTATCTAGGGCAGATGTACATAGAAATGGCTGAAAAAAGTTAATGGATGTATTGAGACGTTATGATACTAATTTTATTTTCATAGTTTCTATAATTATATATCTATTTTAACACATATAGAATAGGAAAGTCCATCTTATGAGGTCATGGACGTCACTTTATAAGTAGCATTCATTTTAAACACCTACATTGTCAAAAGGAAGGGGAAATAATGACAGCCATCAACGTTTATTTATGCATCACATATTGTAGACATTATTTTTAAAGATGTCTATGTAAATCTGCCCTAGATAAGCCTTTTTCTGTCATGCCGGTTATAGATTGCACCCGGTCATAGATTGCACCCGATCATAGACGTTCACATTGGCCTAAACTCATGAGACCATAGCCTCATCTGGTGTTGAAAGCATCATACTATGATAGTACATGTTGAAACAGTGTGCTGATGTGCTGTGACCAATCTTCAGGGGATAATACAGCATCACACAGAGAAAAGAAGTAGAATCACTGTGACTCCCGACTTGGCCACTGAGGTAGCTCTCCATTGGACTCAAGTATCAAGCTTTCAAGTTTTCTAAAATTTATTCTCTTGTAGACATTTCATTGAGGACATTAAATACATTGTCCGACACGTGATGCCATCATTTGTTAAAATTCTTCATAGAAAATGCTGCTGCTAGAAGTAGGCTATGCTTTCTGTTCTCGTTAGCCACCTAAAGTGACTCCCTAACATTAGTAGGACTCTATAATAACTCTATAATGACTCCTATTCTAACACTCCCTAATGATTGGGAGTCTCTTTAGGGTCGGGAAGAGTTACCTCAGTGATCGAGTCCAGACTCCCACTTGGGAGTCACCGTGATTCTACTTACTTTCTCTGTGCACACACTCACACTCACAGAGAAAAATGTGAGCGTCAGCTGGACTCTCCCCAGGGTCCAGGTAAGAGAGTCAGCTGGACTTTTACCACAGTCAGACTGAGCCTTCTTTGATAGTCCCATAAAGTTACTCCCTTTCAAGAGTAAGCCTGATCCTTGAATGATAGTCAGGCAAGACAATTCTTCAGACCAGAGTCAGGCTGACTTTCATTCCACAGTCAGGCAATGTCTGACTCTGGAATAAGGGTCAGTTAGCCTGAGCCTTCTTTGTTTGCTACCAGGTGGGGACACAATACAGTATTGAGATTAATGGTAGGGTATAAGACACCATTCTTGTGGATTTGGAAATTATATATATTGAGATTCTGAGATCACCTATGACATATGTGGTATCTTTATTATATGTTGTTACATACATAAATGACTGGTGGTCTGTGATAGCACGCCCTTTCCTATTCAGCACAACAGAACTATTTTACATAGGATTTCTTTTACAAGAGTCAGGGAGGCAATATATGTATTTTAAAACACCACCTCCCAAAACAAATAAGCAACTAGTCTTACTGTAAAGAAGAGATTCCAGCTATGCCTCTCCCTCTGTGCTTGGTTACACGCGTATATAAGGGAGTTCTGAAAGGTGGAGAAAATGTCGCTGAACACTTTTTTACCACCCCCCGTAAGAGGGTTTGAAATTCTCCCTTCCCCCTCCCAGGCCAAGGGGTCGAAATGTTTTACTGTCCCCCCATATCCACTATCCCGTTATCAAAAAAAGATTAGCACACCCTAGCAATAAACAACCTACCATAATCACATCAATATCCCCACACTATATAAAAAAAGTATTGGAATGGCTATGCACATTATTGCACAGTAAAAAGGGGTCTAGTTAATGGGATTATGATTACCTAGATATCTTTCATAAGGGGAGATTTTCAGTCAAATCGGGCTACTAAGTCTTCAAAAATGGGGTAAAAACGCACACTGAAATGTTTCACCACACATATTCTCTTCCCAACATGCAAATGATGCATGTCGAATTACTTAAATGTTTAGTGCAAAATATAGTAGTGCGAGTGAAGACTGTAATAGATCTATTCTAAAATCGATAACCAACAGATGGCTTCAGAGCAAACGTTAGGCCCTAGAGACACAGAAGGGATGTCAACCTAAAAACATGTGTAGTCTATTGTATTGAGATACCACATATGAAATCAATACTGGGCTTGTTTGACTTAATACACAATGTAGACCAACATTAATTTTACACAATACAATGCTAATGTTGCGGTCTTCTGTATTATAACGCATAACAGTTTTATAAACGATTTAATTTGAATGTTTAATTTTCTCTTTCATCTTTTACAGTCTCTGTAATCTTTGTATGAATATCAGACATGCTATCCTTACTGTCACTTAACTTTCCATAACTTTTGTAAACTTTCTTTTTAATTATTTCACCAGGTATGGGTATCTGCTTACTACCGGCATTATTTACTTTTTCCGTTGCTGTCTCTGCAGCATCCCTCCCCTCATCTTCAATTTGACCAGTTTTTGTATCAAATACTCCCTTGTTTCTATCCTGACCAGTAATGTTCACGTGAACCCCTTTCTTAATAATATCCACCGGTAAGGGCAGATGACCTATATCCTCTTTAATACCATTTCCACTGTCCATAGCTCCATTATTTGTAATATTATTAGCAAGGGCTGGTCCATCGACTTTTTCACTTTGGTTGGATTTTGTCCTGTTCAAAGTTTTGTTTAGATTGATTTTGGTATTGTTTCCACGTAATCGTTTCCTCAAAATATTGACAGGAATGGGCATATGCCCCACCTGCTCATCCTTCTGCCCGTCACCATTATCATCACCGGTGTCCTCTGTATTATCCTTATCATCTCCACCTTCTTCAGCATGTTGGGGATTGTTATCATCCTCAGCTCCCTTATTTCCATGCTGGGGATTGTCGCGGTTCTCCGATACTTCGGTGTTGCTATGCTTGGACCTAGAGTGATTCCCTCGGAGCCTATCCCTCAGAATATCCACAGGGATTGGGATATGTCCAGCATGCTTCTTGTCTCCATTGTTCTTTTCATCGGCACTTTCTTCACCACCCTCCTTATTCTCAGTCTCTGTCCTACCATCATCTTTTTGTTTATTGTTCTCGGATATTGCTGTGTTGCTATGCTTGGACCTAGAGCTATTCCCACGGAGCCTATCCCTCAGAATATCCACAGGGATAGGGATATGGCCAGCGTGTTTCTTGTCTCCATTGTTCTGTTCATCAACAGCTTCCTCATCACCCTCCTTATCCCCAGCCTCTGTCATACCATGATGTTCTTGTTTATTGTTCTCAGCTACTTTGGTATTGCTGTGTTTGGACCTAGAGCTATTCCCACGGAGCCTGTCTCTCAGTATGTCCACAGGAATTGGGATATGTCCAGCATGTTTCTTATCCCCATTATTCTGTTCATCAACAGCTTCCTCACCACCTTCCTTGTTTTCAGCTTTGTCTTCATCCAAGTTATCCCCCCTGCTGTTCACTGCATTACCATCATGACCACTATGGTTACCATAAGGCAGCCTTTTCTTAACTATATCCACAGGTATTGGGATATGTCCGACATTGTCCTTTCTATCATCTTTGCCCCCTTCCTCCACATCGTCACCTTCAGCAGTGTCCTTGTTCCTGTTATCTGCCTCTAAGTCCACATCAACCTGTACCTTCCCAGTCTGGTATTCCACATCTCCAGCCTTCACCAGTCCCTCATTATGCAGATTCTGCAGGGCCACCACTTCAGCACTATCAGTTTCTCGGGGATGATGTCCTTGCTGAACAGCAAGATCTTCCTTCCTTGGTGGCTCAAGCTGATGCTGCAAATCATCCTTTAAAGGGGGATGACCCATGTCAGAATCATGACCTCTGAGGCGGCCATTTTGTTGACCCTCCCCATCATGAATCCCAGTGTCTCTGACCCCTGCGTGCTTCACATCATGATGGTGATGTAGCATCTTAGGGTTGATGTGAGGTAGAGGGTTGGCATCTAGTCTTTGATTCTCAGATGTATCCGCGGATTTATTTCTGAGCAGGGTGTATATGAGTATAAGACCGACGAGTGAGAAGATGACACTCCTCAGGCGTCTTGGCAGGAGCATAATTAGTAGGCTTCGATGTCGGTGACTTCCAAACTGTCTCGCCATCGTGTATCAGAAACTTTCTGCAATTCAGCAAATATTCACATAATGTTAAAAGTAGTCACAGCCTAACCACAGGTAGATCTTTACTCTTATCTACTCATCCCTTTTTATTATATCTGTATTTATATTATTCATGAGGCCCAACTCCAAGCTATATAATATGGAGGAAAAAAGCCAACACACTGTAAATAGTTAGTGTAGGTACGCCTATAGTCTACAGCAGAATCTACTGTAGATTTACAGTAGCTTCTACTGTTTACCTATAATAAACTGTATACCTACAGTAGAATCTACTGTATACCTACAAAAGTGGCAACCAACTTTTTACAATGCAGAATTTGGTTTTTGATTATCAAAATATAGGTTCGGCAGTCACACAACATCATGCAAATGATGTGACCAATTTGAAATAAACAGAAAAAAATATAGATAATGATTTATACTTATAAAAGACTATAGTTTTGTCATATGTATCTATACGCATACAGGCAAGCACAGACAACTGTTTGGCCAACGTTGATCAACTAGTTCCCAAGTGATTGAATTTGTTGTACCCACTGGGATAGCTATGCTGCTTTTAAGTAACTATCTGATTATAGCTTTCTCTGTTCACAATAGTACTGATGGCATTATTTACTTCGATGGGTACAATATAGCAACAGTTAACAATCACTCTAATGCAGTTTTCAATTAAGCATATTACATATCAGTTATAGGGGTATACCTGCAGAGTAAATATAAATTTAAGATATACTGTGGAGAAAAAAATAATGATGATAATAAACCTATTTGCAGAACATTTGAAACTAAATTATGAGTTAACTGGATCATACCAACCTTGTTCACGCCACATATCCTTTCCTAAAACTGGACACAGCTGATCTAGTCCCCTATACAAAGATACCCCCCCCCCCATCCCACACACACACAAGACCATCTGTTAGGTTAGTATGCAGCTGTTGGGGAGCAGTCACATGACAGGTATTGACCAATGACAGGCTGTTTTATATGAAGCATGCCTCTGAACACAATCATTATCAAGTGTACATATTGATGTGCGAAGGGTTATATGGGTTGTATTGGGCGTTAAATAGTAACCAATAGTGATGGGAGTGTGGATGTGGCTATTCAGTTAGCTGAACAATATGAATATGGTTCGGCTTGGGTCGTATGCAGAGGTAGATTTTATTCATAAGTTCGGTGAGCGTGGTGATCGTACAATCTATGAAGTCATATTGGTTTGGCTATATAGGTTTGATCAGAGACCTAAGTTAACCTCCCCTCCACGAAAGATGCTCGTGGAGCATGGTGCGATCATATGTGACCAGGCGAGGGAAAAGATCCCTTCAGGGGGGAAAATAGTAATTAAAATTGGTGTCACAATCTTTAAAATGAAATATCATCAGCTAAAAAAATCCTGGTATTTTTGTCGGAATTGCTTTTCAAACATTCGTACATATCACTAGTTCAAAATGGTAATAGGCTCTAATTGCATTGTATCCCATAGTAAATGATGATAATTATGAAAAATCGGTTTTATTAAAAAACAAAACAAATAAAATTGGATTTATTTGTCTAAATTTGGTTCTAGAAGGAATTTTTATGTTCTGTTTTCAGTTTTGGGTAACTGATGGGATTTTTCAAGAAATCCGGATTATTTCCTCCAATTTAGGCTTTTGGGATGGTTTCCATGGCAACCTGAAAGTATCATATGTGCTAATTCTTCACAAAAACGTTCTATCTGCATGTTTTCATCAAAGATGGAATTATTTTATGAAGATCATTGCATTCTACATAAAAAAATGTTTTAGAACATTTTTCATGTATTTTACACTCTTTTGCAACTATGGTGCCTCCTGTTGGCCATAACCAGAGCTAAAAATCCCGCCTGAGGGGGTCTTTTCCCTAGATGGGTCACATATGAACTCTCGTGGTCGGCAAGCGGCCAATGGGCAGGGCACAGGCAAAAGTAGAGGGAATGTTGGGAGCTAGGCCCGGAGTCTAAGACTGAGAGGACGATTCAGTACAGATCCGCCTCTATACAGACTCGCTCACCAGTACCCTTTTCCGCCACAAGGGCTGCAAATGGGACTGGTACAACTGCTATTCTGAGATTGTTACCTCCTGTCAGGCTGTGCCCAGGAATTGGTGTACAGGATTTGATTGGTCAACTCCTGAGGGCAAGTTAGTGAAACAAGTTCTTTATATGAGTTTGCCCAGACTCTACTATTATAAAGTTGGGGCCTGAGACTGTACTGATAGTGAGATGGGTGGAGTATGGGTAGACTGAGGGTGTAATATTGTAGAGGTAGGGGGAGCTTTGGTGTAGTGGCTGTGGCTGGCTAGTGTATGTTGGAGCTTGACACCAGGGGGAAATAGTAGGCAGCCGTTCCTTAGGTTCTCACACAGACTAGATCTGTAGAGTTGGAGAGAAACGTATCGATATACATTGTACAAGATTTGATAGTTACTTGGTTAAGGCTTTATTTTTTACATGTAGATTATATACAGTGTATATCGTTGGAGGTTATCACAAAAAACCAGACAAGTAGTTTCCAATTGAATTGTTGGCATTTATTGGAAGTTTTTTCTACATCGAGGTGGTGGAGAAGGATTTAATTAGATGGCTACGTTTCGATGTTATTAAAACATCTTCGTCAGGCAGTTATATACAGTATTTAAGTAATATACATTGATGTTGTCATATAGACATGTGTTTCATAACATTTGTAGTGTACTATGCCATCGACTATGGTCTAATAGATATCTCCAGCAGGAAACAACTTTGCGTTTGCTTGGTATAGAATTTAAGATCAATTATTATTGACAGAACATTCATAAAAGTCATAACTTGCATAATATGACCATTGTTGTATGTTGAAACTGTTTAAATGTTTGCTCATTTTAGGTTTAATTTACATATAGATAAGATAATTATATTGCATTTTCGCCTTACTTTTGCATTTATGACACAGTTTTTTACGATCATAGGCCAAATTCCTCCCACCTACCTACCCTTAATTTTCGGACCATTTTGCCTGAAACGCACATTGCTCTTGTTTTGATTTAGGGAATATGATTATACTGTAGTTGTGTTAGCTATCTGGGTGGGAACCATGAGACAACAATCGTAAACGAGTATGGTTTAATAGACGGCGACTTTATTGAATTGTAATATCATATACACAACTGATACACTGCACGGTACCCAGCAGATACCGGAGTAGCATTAGATATGTCGATAACAAAAGGGTAACCTTGCAAACATATAGAAACCCCTGTGAGTACTATGTGGCTCAACACGTGAGAAGGTACCTTCGCGGGGGATATTTAGTTCTGGTTTTGGCCACCAGGGGGCATTAGAATGGCAAAATAGTGAAAGATATGCTCAAAAATACTTTAGGGTACTTTTCTTTTTATGGAGAATACAATAGTCTTCTTAGAATGATTCCATCTTTAGTGCTAACATTCTATATTTGGAATGTAAACGGAACGTTTTCTATGGGAAATTGGCACATAGCACACTTCGGGGTTGCCAAGGAAACCATTCCAAGGTTTCTAAATGGAATATTTTGGTGCTAGTCTTTTGAGAATTCCATCAGTAACTCAAAACTGAAAACAGATCTTGAAAATTCCTCCTAGAACCAAATCTACATTAGATATTTGCATTTATTTAGCCTATTTTGAGGAAATCTGACATTTTCATCATTTTTAGTGGTTATTATGGGATACAGTGCATTTAGAGCTTATTTATCATTTTCAGTTACGAGTAACAACCCACGTTCGAGATGTTTTCCCCACAAAACTACAAGGAGTATCTTGCTTTATGATATCTCATTTTAAAGATCATGACATAAACTTTAATCATCAATTCCCCCCGGAGTACCCCTTTCCATGTGCCTGGTCACCTATAGTTAACGTGCCAGCAGCACAGTCTAAACTAGACTGGTTTAGAAGGAGAGCCAGCCTTCCTTATATACCCCTCGGGCAGTGGTTACATGACTACCTGTATCACCATCAGCATCATCTAGTGGTTGGTAGTTATGTAACCAAAACATGAACCTTTAATGATTTACCGAAACCTGGTATAGGATATGACTTAACGTCAGTATTACAACCCCTGTACATAACTGAACCTATAATGGTGATGTCTATAACGCACCGTTGGTATACATTAAGGAATGAATAAAAACCTGTTATGACAAACCTGTATACACATAGTTATTATATTGACTTCACAACATGAATAGATATACCAAATAATATCAGCATAGCTGACTGTTGCAATGCCATGAATAGTTGCAGGACTCAATTTTTTTTCTAATATTACCACAAACTTTATGTAAGTTTGATATACAATATTGCTATATGAATGTTTCATTGTTTTGTAATCCTTTCTAGAACCTATTTGTCGATCGATTGACATATCTGGCGAACATTTTATGGACTATCAATTATCACAATAGACCCGTCCAGGTCAGAGTAGCGGTCTATGCATTACAATAGATTGGAGGTACAATATTTTTCAAACGGGGAATAAAACACAATTCTGCTGTTGTTGGATGCCTCGTGGAGGGTGACATAACTGCTGGTACCACTTGTGTTTCCTGGAGTCACCACCAACTAGCTCACCAAATCTCGGGGATGAGATTACGAGCATTGACCTCTTGAATGGGTATAGTAAATGTAAATGAATGGTCCTTAACTCAGTTGTCCGGAATGAGGGAGTGGTTAGGAAACTGGCCTAACAATATAGGGCTCCTGACTTCAAATTCATGCCAGGCCATATGGTGGACAGACAATTTTAAAGTTTATTTTGGTGGGCCAATGATTAAAATGATCTTTCTATTGTAAAGATCCTTTACATATGATAAATATTTATAGGGCAATCTAAAATAATTTTTGTATTGTTACATTAATACTACGGCGTTTTTGACCATCTAGGGACAAAAACCTTTAAAAGGATCAGTTAACCAAACATCCTTGGCATGGCGTTTTTGACCATTTAGGGACAAAAATGTCAGATTCCCTGCATTCTTAGGCCAGTGTCCTAACCACTAAATCTCTCCGGACAGCTGACATAAGACCTTTTCATCTACAATCCATTGAAAAAGTTATGGCCCCTAATCTCATCCAATGACATTTTGCTATAGTTCTCAGCTAGCTCACAAGGTAGAGCCATTGTACCCCACAACTGCGGAATACACCAAGAAAAGAAACAGCGTCAAAAGGGAGTCCAGGTTGACTCCAGAATGACTCCCCTCTCTAGGGCAACCCAGGTCCCAATGTGACTCCCTTAGGTGAGCAAGGGAGTTATGTGACTCTCCTAGTAGACTCCCCTAGACCAGTCGAAGAGTCACCTAGACTCCGTTAGACAACCTGGACTCCCCTAAAGAGGGGAGTCATTCTGAAGACTCCCTTTTGACGCAGTTTCTTCTCTCTGTGTAGGTTATGTATATAGTCACAACAGAGTAGCCTATAGCGATATTTCGGATTTCTCTGTATGGGTGGCCATGTTAGTTCTATGCTCGCAATACATCGTGAGATTTAGGCAGTGACCAGACACATACACACCACAGCTTCCGGGGAACAAGCTGCAATACGAGAGCAGAACCAAGATCTCACGAGATTACTGGTGTCAATGTAAACAGTGTAGTCACGGGAACAAGTCTGCACCAGTTAGAACGCTATAGTATACATGTACTAATCAGAGCATGACACAGTGTGTTAAATGTCCAGCGCCCCTATATGTGGAACTGAGTACCTGTCCCGACTGCACTCTGACTGTTACTGCACGTGCAGTAAGAACTGCGGGTTTAAGGCACAGTTTGAAGTCAGTATTAGTGCACTAGTGTGTGTTCCATCTCCACCACTCTAGCAGATATACTGTAGCTGATGTGCTGGGGTAACCCCCATGGGGATACCATGTCACACAGAGTGCTACAACACAAAATACCTCACACAACACCACACAGTATCACACCGATTCCATGTGATGACAAGAACTGTACTAACAAGGAGGCCACTCCGACTGTTATCGCCTTATCTACAAGGTCAGTAGAACTTTGAACCATTGATATGGCTCTCGACCCCTGAATTCGGAATGGCGGCACGGCCATTTCTTAAATTCGATATGGGATGATATGGTGACATCCCCTATCCTTAAAATCGACATGGAACATGGCCATGTAAGTGACATGGGACACATAATAGGGCATTGCTCAGGCCAAAAAATAAGTTGTGTCCAGGTAACATGGCCCCCCCAAAAAATAGGGTAGGTAGGTCGATTTTTTCTTCTTTTTTTTCCCTCCAATTTTCGTATACTTTTCAGTAAAAAATATTTCAGTTAAAAAAAGTGTTTTCTTTGGTAGAAAAAACCAAAAAAATGCCAATAATACCACAAAATAAATCAAATAAATAAAAATTGGGTAGGGCCGAAAAAATAGGGTCGCTAGGGATACCTGAACACAACCTTTTTTGGCCTTAAATTCAACATGCGACATGGAGGGATATGCATCAGCACCATCTAGTGCATGTTGTGAACACTGAGCACTGGTTGTGAACACTACTGGGTACCGGTATGTAGAGTCTATTGTCACGTCCAAGGATGGCTGTGTACTTTTAGTTGCACACCCTCCCATGATACCCTGTATAGCCTCCTCACTCGCCAAACTGAGGTCTTGTTAAAGACTGTGGCTCAGGGACATGGCTTCTTTTTATTGTAGTGCAGAAGTTTATCAGGCCTAGTAATAATTATTAGTATTAGGTCTCAAAAGGCACCAGCTTGCAGCTTACCTTATAGTGACAGCAGTGACATGTGATTTTATTCAAATCGACATGCGACATGGGGACCCCCACCCCTTCATCAAGGGCCCCATGGACATAGCTACACGTAGATTATGGGATGGTGATAAGGCGGGGTCAGTATTATATAAGCACTGGAGCTCCATGCACTCCCCCAGGGCAATAACACTCGGCTCTCACACTCATAAACAGGGGATTATTCTGAGTATTTCCTGACATCTTCTCTGGATGGACACATTCTAGTATCCTATAGCACATAGCTCATTGGGTCAGGGGAGTTGCCACTGACAGGACTGACCTAGAACAGGATGCAAACTAGGATATACACGTGCAGACTTTAGGCTGTGGCGGGAAGGAGTCATATTGAATTACATTCTCTGTATAAAAAGTGCAGACAGGCTGACAGAACCAGGAGTATGTCTGGGAGCTATTCCATGAATGCTGACACTAAGAAGGTCGGTGTCTTGGCCACAGAAGGTATGGACATAGGATTACTTTTCAAGTTTAACCCTTTGATTTTTTTAATGGCTGCCTTTGTTGTAATGATGCATGACTCGTCCTTAAACCCACCACCCCTGGACTCCATTTTGACGCTGTTTCTTTTCTATGTAAAGGGTAAGGGTTGTCAGAGGGCCAGCCGCACACCCCTGTCAAAATAAAATTGAGTGCACCCCCCCCCCCCCCACCGGAATTTGAGCATCTCATTTTGGACAAGTGACAGCCTGGCATGTGTCCCCTCCAAATCTCAGGCGAAACTCGTGCCATTCTCGTGTCATAAATCAAAAATTTCTGAACGTTTTTAAAATGTTTTTAAACGTTTTGGGAAATTTTCTTGTGTCATGTTCCCTTTAATTTCTTGTAGTGAAACTCGAGAATTACACATAGATTTCATCCTACTTGTGGAATTTTTGGTTATTTATGAGAATCTCCCATGTCTATCTTGTGTATACAACTTGTGCGTTTCCCTGGACATACACACGTTTCTGGCTTGTGTCATTCTTGAGTTCTGTTTGGAGGGATCCCTTTATATTAGAGTCTTGTGTTGATAACAAGACTGTTTACCTGCTATCTATCACGTATCAGCTGATTAGTGGTTATCATTGTTCAAGCACACTATCAGAGATGGAATGTGTCCCCCTGTACATCAGATGATGACGAATTATCAATCCATAGATATGAATATGCATACATTATCCACTTCAAACTGGGAATATTTCTTTGATAAAAAATACCAAACACAATATTATCGTTGTTTAAAATGATTTAAACCACAATGGTGGTCAGACACAATAGAACTCACAGCATGCATGGTTAGATCGTACAATCCCGGTCCCCAATAGGCAAACATAGCACCATCCTCGTTAGAACCACACAAAAACGTCCCCTTTTCCATAAAGAAAACATTAACACCCCCTTTTGAGAATTCTGTATAACACCACTTAAAAAAATAAAATGGTTTCTCGTCACCCCCACGCATCATAAAAATCTTCTTTTTTTTCTAATTTCTGATAACAAACATGATAAAACGAACATATCTGGTACCAAATTAAAGCTTATACTGACAGTAATGCAGTGGAATATACATAGAAAAGATGTACATTTTCCCCACTTTCAAAGATCAGCTAATTCCTAATGATATTTTGATCTGCAGGGATGCACCGTGTGACACTTTTCAGCACTTTGGCATTTGGTGGACCCTCACTTTTCAAATTTCCTGGTCCGCCCCTGTTTACATACCCTAGGTCACTCATGGGTTATCATTTACTTGTTTTTCTAGATGAGCCTGCCTCAGAGGTAGCCCTCCCGGGGACCACCAAGGCCCCACCCCCAGCATGGTACAAGAGGCAGGACCTGTGGCTATGGGTGGGTGGAAACCTCTTTATTGGCGCCATCATAGGAGCCATGTATGGCGCAGGTATGTATATATACATTCAAGTACCCTAAATTCTCGTTTTAACCCTTTAAGGACACCTGTCACTAAAAAATGACTTTGGTCATCATGATGCACCAATGCCTCCCGCAAATCGCTGTTGCTGCATTGGTGCATCATGCTGAACCTTCAGGAGTGTATCACACTGTATGGTCGGCTGATGCTTGAATGCAGCACTGGCAAGTTGCTTGCTAGGACTGCATTCATGCATCATGATGGCCAGGGCTATGATGCATCAAGACGTCGTCCCTAAAGAATTAAGCCAAACTTGTGTATGAGCCGCCCCCTTAGTTTGAGGAATTATATATGGTAGCTATTTTAGGTAGCTACTTAAGGTAGCAAAAACTCGCGTATCAGGCGCACCTCGACTCTGGGTCGTTATTATGAGCCGCACTGGCGATCTGACTCTCATACTAACTATGGCTTCTACTCGAGAATTCACGGTACACACATTTCTGTTAATAGAAAAAAAAAGAATTAGATATATATATGATACAATGTGATAGTCTTCCTAGTAAACAAAAACATGTTTTACAATGTTTCAGAACATTTCACTATGGCTCCTTATTATGGCCAAATGATATATAACTCACAAAGTTGTTATCGTCCTTTGGTCAATGGTCAAGATGTTAGTTATACTGTAAACCAACAGTAATCTACTAGCCATGTTGATGCAATAATGGTTGATTGTGAAAGAACGCGTGAGGTATATCTGGCAATAATGCACGAGCCGAAGGCGAGTGCATTATTAGACAGATATACCTCACAAGTTCTTTCACAATCAACCAATAATGCGTTTATACCACCATTTCTTCAAATATATGAATATAATATCGTATAAGGCCTACCTTTTTCAATTGTCCATTTTGTCTTGCGGATCGACTGGCAGACTCGCCTAGCGCCATGCTTCTCCCAGCGGTACCAAATACGTGGTGAATAACATCCAAATGTGGCAAAATTAGACAATGACAAGCGTAATCCTTCAATCCAGTACATGTTTAGAGCTCCTTCTTGAGGATCCCGTGCAGTATTCGCCTTTTAATTGCGTAATTTTCTCATATTTCGACATTTTGCGATCGATAACTGCCCGCCGGGAGTAGTAAACAAGGAGACGATATAGATCACGTGACTGACTGACGCGTCCGACTGACCTAGTTTCCGCGGTGGCTTCGATCAGCTGATCGTCCTCCGCCCGCTGGCACCATGTACAATATGTCGAATTATGAGGATTTTACGCAATTAAAAGGCTATTTCTACACGGGAACATCAAGAAGGATATCTATACATGTACTGGATTGAAGGAATAAGCGTGACATGGTCTAATTTCCCCATATTTGGATGTTATTCACTACGTATTTGGTACTGCTGGGAGAATCATGGCGATCAGGTAAGTTAGTATTGGCTCTCTACCAGTCGTCTCTGTGGCCGATGAGGTTAGGCGCTGGCGTTTGTCCTCAGCGGCCGGGGTTCGCATCCGGGACGATGCACTCAAATTTCGTAGCCAAAATGGCTATGCCTATCTTTCATTACCTTGTTAAAATACATAGAGACGTCTTGGTGTAAAAAATGAATTCAGAGCGTGCGTATATCCTGAGATAACCGCACGGCAAATATCCACTCTCGGCACGGGAAACGCCAGAATCGTGGTATAAACACTGATACCGTTGTAGGTCCTATATACTCTCAAGCTATAGTAGATTCTTTTGCTCAACTACAGCGTAGAAAACTAAAGTATGGGCGCAGGTATTAGGCACTAGCGAGATACTGGTGCTGCCACCAGGTGTTGCTCTGGTACCAATTGTATCCCCCTGGTCACCAGGGACCAGCCCAGCCAAATCTCATGTCCAAGATTAGGGTACAAACATGGCATAAGTAATATGAGTGGCTTGTAGCTAGACATTCCTCATGTCACCTGTCCATGATAGTGTAGTGGTTAGCACTGTGGCTTTGTGACACAAGGTGCAGGAGTTCTAATCCCTCCCAAGCCAGATGCATCATTGTAACCCTTTTTTTAAATTTCTTTTCATAGTTATATTGAGGTGTACCCAATGCAATAGGTTATGGAAACAGAACAATTATCTAACCATTGGAAATAAAAATATAGAGGTAATCTGAAAGTTTATATAATGAAAAAAAAAGTCATGCCTGATAAACCAAGCAACCTTGGTGAGGATTCGAAGCCAGCATCTTTGCATTGGCAAGCCACAGTGCTAACCACTACACTATCATGGAAAGGTGACATAAGGAATGTCTAGCTACAAGCCACTCACATTACTTAGGCCATGTTTGTACCCTGATCTTGTCCACAAGATTTGCCTGAGCTGGTTGCTGGAGGTTAGAGGATATACACTGGTACCAACAAACATGGCGCTCCACACAGGTCATCTTGCTAATGCGGAATAGGCACCCATGTACTCAACTGTGCAGCTTTTCTGTATGGAAAGAAAACAGAATAGATAATGGAAAAAGCCCATGTCATGAGACCCCGTTTCTCACGGAGTAGCAAGAGAGTGAAAAACCTTTATTCATTTACGTGGAATCTGACAAAAGCCTAAGAAACACGGCTCGAGGTGAAAATGCTTTTTCTAGGGAACATGCATGGATGCACGGATGTCATGGCCAAATAAAATTCTAAACCAGTTTCAAACACGTATCCCCACTAAATAAGCCTTTAAAATGTCATGTAATGTATAACTTGAGGTCACACGGAGCTACGTCATTCTGATCGACCGTCATTGTCTTCATGTGGTTCCTGAAAAGGTATAAAACAGGCGACTCAAGGTGCACCAGCAGGCCTTCTATTTTGATTTATACCACAGTGGTGGGGCAGAACAATAGAGTTTGCACCTTGGTTATACTGCATACCCTGGTTTATAACAGATAGACAATGGTTATGAAAGGGTCTTAGAATTAACCACAGCTTGCTGATAGGGAGACTTGGGCTTCACCCTCATCTGGCCCTACAAGCAATTGTGGTTAATTCTACATACTCTTTTATAACTATAGTCTATCTATTACAGAACCCATAGTAGAGCGGTGACTTCACAAATTAACTGAATCCTTTCGTTTGATGATTCAGGACTGACACTAGGTATAATAAAGTATCGTTCTTTCTGTAGGTGGAAAAATGCTACACCATGAAAGCTAGAGTTTCAAGATATTTATATTTATATATTAGAAATCATAGATGTTGAGAAAAAAGTTTATTTTAAAATAGGCCTTTTAAACTTTAAACGTATTTACAAAATTGAAAGGATTTACGAAATTCCACCATTAACGTTTGTAGAAGGTTTGCAAACATTTGCAAAAACGTATATAACCGTGATGGAAAACCTCCCTATATCAATCTTTTTAGGTTGCTATTATACACACTAGCTGGTGGGTGTCCATGATGGATCAAAAGTAATTTAATTCATTTTGATGAATGTGAAACACATGCATGTAATAGTAATAAAATACATTGATTGTCATCAACCAGATTGAAGGTGTAAGTTTTTGGCCATCCATATAAAATGTCACAGAACTATGGCCAATTTTAAACACCCAACCACCCCTTTGCCCCTATGATATAATTCCCAAAAAGTTGAAACAAGCGGAACCAGGGAATCTGATGAACGTTTCATTTTTCCAGGTATAGCCCGTCAGTGGAGTGCTGACTCGGGCTTCACGCATAATGACAGTGTGACGTCACAGGAACGCTTCCTACCGGAACCGGATGTCCCAGAGCCTGGAGTCAGAGGGAGGTAAGGTCAGCTTTGGAGAATCGCTGTAGGCCACTCAAAAAAATAAAATGGTTTCTCATCACCGCGCGCATCATAAAAATCAGGTTTTGAGGTAAACTTTTTCTTTTTTGCTATTTTTTTAATAAAAAATATGATAAAAATGAACAAATATTGGGATATTTTAGTACCAAACTAAAGCTGCCAGTAATACAGTAGGGTAGAAATAACTTACATTTTCCCTATTTTAAAGATTTTGAAAGACCCATACCATCCCATACGTTTTTAGCCTGTGGGTTGGAAAGAAAAAAAGCCTCCCTCATTATATTTTTCAGTCCTTGGTGATGAGAAACCACTTTTTTTTGAGTGGCCTTAGCCAGCAGACAATTAAACCTGATTAATATGGTTGTTTTACTCCGATCACTTGAAATACGGATCCGGTATCTGGAATTCTTCCTGAAATCACACCAATTAAGCAGTTTGATAACACATAGTTAGTTGATCATTGTGATGTAGATGTACTCTCCTCTGTAGAGACTTCCCAGCTAACAAAAATCGTTACTTTACGTCAAATAACGTTTTAAATTTTACATAACATTATGTCATACTAACGAGCCTTAAAAAAAAGTTGACATATAACGTTATATAACGTTATAAAATGGTGTATGAAGTTATTTGTTTACTGGGTTACATATTGCTTATAAGCCCGTAGGTGTAGCTGAAACTGGATATTTGGCATGCTGGTATTTCTGGATACAGCATGCATATGCCTTTCAGATTAAGAGTTTACTGCATAATGCATACTGCATACGAAAAATGTCATTTCTTTCTTGGAATTGAACCCCAATCGCCTAAACCAAATAGATGATGGCGTGCTCGCCACTATTCCGAACACATGCTCAAATAACAACCAATAAGTGCATACATGTTTTCTTTTTATCCCCAGATACGGGCCCGAGGCAACGGGACGATGGTATTACTGGAAGGTGAAACCAGAGAACCTGACGGTGTGGACACACTTGTTCCCCTGGGCATGTTACCTGAGCCATCAGGTCCTTATCTGGGCTGTTATATACAAGGCACAGATGACAAAGGTAAAGGAATACCACCCATTTCAGGGAAAGAGTATAACATGCAGGAGTGGGGGTGGGAGGAATGGTGCAGGTTGGTTGTCGCTTCTAAGAAATGACCATGACCCCTGTCATGCACAATATCAATTTTTTCCCTTTACTCTCAAAAGGTCATTTTGGTGACATACAATATCGCTCCTCCCGAGTTACCTAAGTGTGATGCATCTTACTCCGAGTGTGTAGTGGCATAGAGGGAAATTTCTTTTGGTGGGAAGCGGCAGGCCTTTATAGTTTTCTTGATATACTGTGTATGCCACTACCTTTGGTTCTAAATTCAGTGTGGTTTTCGTTATACGAGTGTCTTGCTATATACCTATTTATGTAACTTAATACAAGCTTCTTGCTATATGCCTATTCATGTGACTTTGTATAGGCTCTGGAACCAGCAGGGAAGGGAAGGTATAGATCTGACCTGAACGCCTTCAGTTGGACCTCCTTTGCTCTGAACTGCCTCTTCCACATCTTGCATCTGGTGCAGACCCATGTCACCTATGACGGCACGGCACAGGATGTGTCAATATCTACATCACAAGGTGAGAACTGAATTTCAAAATACATTTAACTCTAAACCCTCTTCTTTTCATTATACATAGAAATATCATTTTATAAGGAGGACTAATCTAAGGAACTTCTTATTCTAAGGTGCACATTTCCAAGGCTCCAATTGTCTATTGTTTCTATATCAAATATTGGTTATAAGACAAGGAGCAGATTTGGCTGGTCGGAAGGCCCTCTATATAATGATGAGATTGTACAGCTAGTATTTGCTATCTTCTCCCGATCAGCACTGCTACCCCAATAGTGTATCCTTTTTCAATTTGAAATTGTGCATTTTTTTCAAAATGGAGGCCACATAGCTTTTGGAGATAGCTGGATTGGATTGCTTGGCCTTAGTAATGTACTTTTTGGCCCTTTATTTGAGCAAATATAGACACTTTTCCAGTTTTCAGCGACATTCAGGTGGTCATTTTGAATTTCTTAAATTGATATGGGTGAGAGCTCCACATCCACCTGGATATTTGCACCTAGACCCATAGTCAGCAGAGAAGAATACACACGAAACGAGGTCACCCCTTCCGCCTTCCAGACTAGTAGACAATGAACAGATTAACTATATTTTCTGTAATCCTACACCTCTTTCCTCAGACAGTCAGCTGCTGCCCCCTAATACTGTATTACTAATACCAGGCTGTGTCTCATGAGTTTGGGCCAATATGAAATGTACTTTTGGGCTGAATGGGCTGAAAGGGTTAATGGATGTTATAGCACTTTGAATTAGTAATTAGTAGCCCATATATATCTTCCTCTCCCCTAAATAAACCGTTTTCTATCAAGCCAGTCAAAGATGGCACCCAGTCAAAGATGGCACCCAGTCAAAGACGTTCACATTGGCCCAATCTCGTGAGACACCCCTACCAGCATTGGCATGCAATCAATGCTAATTCCTGATGTGTTCGTTATCTATGTACGATAGTCATGTCAATGATAATTCGTGCCCTGTTTGCAGCATCTGTGATCATGATGCTTACCTTGGTCTTTATGATGGAGTACAGAGAACGTGGGCTGTTCTTCGGGTGGCCGACAACAAAACATAAGGTAGGGAATGGTTGTTCAATAAATCTATTTTTAATAAGAAAAGAACTCAGTCATCTTTTTAACCACGCAATCGAAAGTGCCATTGGATAACTGTATGTATATTCTTTTAAAAATATAATACAATATCCATCACTAATATTGTATGTAATTTTGAGAAATGTTGAAATATCCCCGAAAGTAAGATCATTTTTAAGTGCCTTTTTTAAAACCACTGATTACAATAATACTAAATTTATGACTGCCATTTAGAATTATTTATTGCAGTTGCTACTCTTGAAAGTCAAGATATTTTCTGTATGTATTTCAAATATGAAAAATTCAAAACTCAAACTCTTTTTTACATGTGGAGAAAAATATCAAACCAATCCCTATGTTACATTGGGCCTACAGCAACCTATACCAAAACATCATTTGAATTAATCATTTTATGCAGAACAAAGTCAGTACTGTGCTTCGCCTTGACTATGGCCCCATTAACCTGTTGAGACGTTACCATGGTTACGCCTTTGCCTGGGCAGCCATTTACACCTTCTGGTACCACCCTATGGAGAACACGGTGGGACATGCTATGGGCTTTGTGTACACCTGGTTAGTCATGCTGCAAGGTGAGTTAAAGTTGGTATATCAGCTTTTTAAAACAAGTTAAAGTCAGCTAAAATTAATTATGATAAGTTTAAGTTGGCATATCAGCTGAAACAACTTATAAAAAATGTGAACAATCAATAATACCTTTGATCATTTCAAGAAAAAAGAAATAAAGAAACCCACCTGCTGCCAGACAAATGATTAGTGTCAAGAAATTAAAAAAACAACACATTTTATTCAAAACTTATGTGTATGGTTCAACCAGAATGTTCCGCAAGACCATACTTGAAGACAACTTGAAGGGGGAACACTTCTCGATAAGTTGTTACCCTGGCTAGGCGGGGGGCAGGAAAAGGTCGGAAAGAATTTGGAAGAAAATTTTGGCCTGCTCAGGCAGAACTCCTCACACCTTTGTAGGGAGTTCTGCATGAGCACTCCCTTTGTCTCCAAATGAAGTCTGATACATTGACATTGATCAATATTCCTTTTATCACTAATGACTTACTCAAAAGGATTTAGCCTTAAATCATTGAAGTGAGGAAGACTAAGGTGAGTTGGTCAGTACTGACCAACCTGACAATATTAACTGGTCGTATAGGGAACCAAAAATGACTAACTTGGTTGGACCAACTTGGTTAGGCGCTAGTGACTGAGAGATGGGTCGGATAGGGAGCCAAAGAATATCAGTGTGTATTATCCTCCTGCAGGTTCCCTGATGTACACCCCTCTGCACCTTAACAAGTGGTGGAGGCTGCTCCTGGAGGGCTTTGTCATCGTCCATGGTGGGATGGTGGCAGCACAGACTGGGGGGCCTGACCTGGAGGGCACCAGGCTCTGGCCTATGTTTGTGTTTGGCTTCCTGCTAGCCTTTGTCATCACTCAGGTAAGCTGGAGGGTAGATTCACCTTGAGAGGGCCTCTTGACTTGTGTCCATTCAAGCATTCTGATTTGTTTGTTTATTATCCATATATTTATATTATTTATATATATCATTAATCTATTTATTTGGTAATGAAAGTAAAGTTTAAATGCAAATTTTTTTCAATAAGGAACCACTAGGAGTCTTATTTTATAGAAAATGGATGGTGGGGTGTCCAGATGTCCCTTGTCGCAATTAAGAAATGGCCATGCCGCATGCCATGATCAATTGATAATGCTCATTTCCCAAGTATACATATCATAAATAATGATGTCAAACAATAGGATAATGCTTAATGAAAGCTATGAAAGCTTGATAAATTCTATAACTTAATTTTTGGGATGTTTCATCTAATATTGTATCTTTGACTCATGCCTCCTCTTTCACCCTTATACCAGGTGTTCAGCCTACCTATCTGGGACCACCTGCATGCTGTGTTCCACCTGGTCCCTTTCCTGGCCTATATGGGAGTGGTTGTCTGGTGTTACAGCTGGATCAAGAACGCCGCCGGCCAGACTTTTGTACGAATGATAGAAATTGTCTTCATCCCTTCCGTCTATTACCTCTACTTCATCGTTGGTTGGGTTATTCTAATGGCCTTCCTTGCGCTGGAGCGTAAAATCAACGGTCCGGATACACAGAACAAAGGTGCCCAAGCGAGCCCAGTCGCTCGCGCACTCTGGCTCGCAGCAGCCATGTTGGTTTATGGCGTCCATATTGGATTGGCTCTTTTATGTGAATATCAAGATTTCCAATTGGGATTGGTGACTTTGATGGTGCTATTTACTGGTGTTTTCGTGCTTGGGGTGATTGTGTCGAGTATGTGTTTGAAACAGGTCATACCTATAAAAATCAGTGCGGAAGACCAGGAAGTTTCGATGGAGATTGTAAAGAAAGCCAACGACAGTGAGGAAACAGAGATGAAAGGAAACAGCAATCATGGTCATTCTATGTAACTGCTATTATTTTACTAACTATGCCAAGGCACTCTTCAAGATTCATCCTCACGAACATTATTTAACGAGGGAGTATTTAATTCTACACAAAAGAAGTATTGAAAAATACCTCAACAAATCTAAGTCATGCATACAGGTGCTATATTACATTGCTATAGCTCCACCTACATATAAGATAATATGGTACAGACGTACTGTGCACTCTATACAATGTAATACGATCTGATTCTGGTGTCTGGACGTTAAACCACTATGAGGGTCAGGTATACTCGTTAATTAGCTAATGATGTCTAGTGCTCCAGGATCCAATGTATCAAATTCTATCCCCTGCACATCAGATCAGTTACTACTCCTCCGTCAATAGGAACTTATTATTATGAGTAGACTATTATTGTGTAGACCTATGAAATGTTGTCTAATAAATTATTATTGTTGAAGACTGCCTTTCGCATTTATTCTTTAGTCGAATTGAGATTTAATTGAAATGAGTATTCAGCAGGCTGGATAATCTACAATAATGAATAGGAAACATAATATAATGTGAGATTGTTACTTGAGATATCAACCCTTTAAGGACGGCATAATGCCTTAATGCCTCATACCCCTAGGGCCGTCATCGATACCCCCCAAACCGAAATACCGACATTATCGGAATCGCGATTATCGCATCAAGATAATCATTGTATCGATACACTCTTTCATCCCTGAAAAGCTGAGTGAATCACCTTTTCAAAACTGAAAGAATTTTGTTGATATTCCAACTAGAATCACATATATCATTCAAAAGAAATTGCAATCCCCAAAATGAGCCTAACATAGACTAACATTTCATTTAATAAAGGCTAAAAATTAATCCTATAACTACATATCAATCCCTGATCACAAAACATATAGCTCCTTGGATAAAACAGGACATATTAAATTTAGAATACCATCCTCCAAATTCACCTGCAGTAGAATATACCTTTATTGGGCTGATTTATTGCTTTAATTTACTCTATTTTGACATCGACAAAAATCGGAAAATCCAGTCCAAAAATCGCGATAATCGGAATCGACAAAAACGGGATGTCAATGACATTCCTACATACCCCTGGTCGTCATGATTCATGAATGCCATCTGGTGAGTTTGTCCCCATGGGCAATTTACTCACACATTGGGCCACATTATACTTGTCTAATGTCTCATGTAGTATAGCCTAGGGTACAACTTGTAAAGAATGATTAAATGGATGTCAATGTGGTGGACTTTTGTCTAAACTTGATCGCTTGAGATCCTTTGTTAACCGTTTATGGGGTGATATCTTAATGCATTTTTCCCTTGGTTGGTCGTCATGGTGCATGAATGCAGCCCTGGCGAGTAACCCGCTAGTACTGTATTTAAGCATCATGGGGACCCTATGGGACTAAGACAATCCTAAAGGGTCCGCAAAATGCACCAATGCAGCACTAGTGAGTTACTCGCCGGGACTCCATTGGTGCATCAGGGCGATAAATCTAATTTTTTAGCGACACGCTTTCTTAATTGGTTGGCTGAAAATGGAGATTTCAGAACTTGTGTAAGGAATTACTAGCCACATTTCTTAACCGTGTCGTCATGATACACCAATGCAAGTATGTCCAGGTGGTGCATTAGTGTATCATGCCGACCCTTCGGGAGTGTCTCAACCCCATAGGGCTGGCATGATGCTTAAAATGAGCATTGCAGAGTTACTTGCCAGGGCTGCATCCATGCATCATGGCAAGCAAGGGCATGATACATAAATGCACAATACCATCCTCAGAGAAAATGTTCAATAAGTAACCAATGAGTATAATAGATCCATATACTTCATAAAACACAAGATAAATCCATCAAAATAATCAGATTTTATTTTGACACTGTAAGAATAGTTCTATGCCGATGTCAGTGACTTCTCCCTCCATACGGTGAGCCAATATATTGCACAGAAATGCATTGAGTTACAAAAAGCCCAGTGGTGAAGGTTTTGTTTGTTTGTTTGTTTGTGTAGTTTAACGTCCCACTGACTATGCAGGTGAGACTGAAGGGATCAATGCTATTATTGAATGTATAAATAATAAATATGGAGGGTTCCTATACATTGTTTTAAATAAACAACATTATTTTGCAGAGGACTTTGTCCTGGCTCTACTAGATCTGCCATCAGAGGTTTTGCTGCCTTTTCTGTTGGTGTTGCCGCCATTGTTGCTGGTGTCGTTGGAATTGTTGTTGACAGTATTTTTCTTTAGTTGTATCTGTAGAGGGGGGAGCCCGATTGGAGGAAGAATCGACATGCGACATGGGACCCTTCCTCATCAAGGGCCCCTATAGATGTAGCTAGATTATAGCATGGTGATAAGGCCATGTGAGTGTTATATAAGCACTGGAGTTCCAGAGCGCCATGGGCTCTATAGCACTCCCCTTAGGGCAATAACACTCAGCTCTCACACTCATAAACACAGGATTATTTCCTGACATCTTCTCTGCATGAACACATTCTAGCATCCACACAGCTCATTGGGTCTGAGGAGTTGACACTGACAGGACTGACCTAGAACAGGATGCAAACTAGGATATACACGTGCAAACTTTAGGCTGTGGCGGGAAGGAGTCATATTTAATTACCTTCTCTGTATAAAAAGTGCAGACAGGCAGACAGGACCAGGAGTATGTCTGGGAGCTATTCCATGAATGGTGACACTAAGAAGGTCGGTGTCTTGGCCGCAGAAGGTATGGACATAGACTTAATTTTCATAGATAAGTTTAACCCTTTGATTTAAATGGTAGCCTTTGTTGTTATGGTGCATGAATGATATTAGGCTATGGTGAGTCTTATGTTGATAACAAGACTGTCTACCTGCTATCCATCACATATCAGCATCAAGCTCTTAGTCGTCATGATGCATGAATGGCAAGTATCTTGAAGGATAACGACACCAAACCATCTCCCCATGTTATATTTGGTACCATGGACGGATCCAGGCGGGGGGGGGGGGGGGGGTCCTGGGAGTCAGGACCCCTAACCCCTTTTGGAAAAAATCAAAAACTTTCTAATGATATTTTGATCCGCAGGGACTCACTGTGCGACATTTTGCAACAGCGTTTTGTGGACCCTCACTTTTAAATTTCCTTGTCCGCCCCTGTTTATATACCCTAGGTCACTCGTGGGTTATAATTTACATTGCATTGCTTATTTTTCTAGATGAGCCTGCCTCAGAGGTAGCCCTCCCGGGGACCACCAAGGCCCCACCCCCAGCATGGTACAAGAGGCAGGACCTGTGGCTATGGGTGGGTGGAAACCTCTTTATTGGTGCCATCATAGGAGCCATGTATGGCGCAGGTATGTATATATGTACCTTCTCAATAGAGCATAAGTGAACTGTTTATTGCACAGGTATAGAAATATATCTTTGGCTCATATATAAGGGCCAAAACATTAATTAATCATTATTTTTTATCATAATACATGTTTGGAGCAAATTATAACTATCTTATAATCATGTAGTCTGGAAATGCATGTTTCTTTCGGACTCTACTTTTCTTTTCTGTAAATCTTATAGTCCTATGTTCCAGTGAATATTTGTTGAAAAACTGGACGTAGAATACTCATCGAGCTGAACAAGCTCTTTTCTATGTCCAGTATAAAAAAAACGGGATTGACAATTTTGTCATCTCAAATCAAAAATACATTCATGTACCCTAAATTCTTGCATTTAAGCGTAACTTGTGTATGAAGGGTGTGTAAACTCTGCTACTGAACCAGGTATGTTGCATTTTCATCTTCGGTAATGTGATGTCAGATATCCAAATATGGTCTTTTTGACCTTGTTTTCTGATTACTGATTGGCCTAAATTGTGCAGTCAGATAAATCTATAATTTCCCCCAACCTTTGGGGTTCACAAACAATTTAACAAAATCAAATTTGTCAAAGTTTTTCTAAAAAAGAAAAACTTGTAGTAAGGTCCCCTCAGAGGCCCAGTGTTCTGGTTAAACCACAACAAAATTGTTTGTTTCCGCAAAAAGTAGTGCCAATCTGGGTGAGTTTGAACATAGTAGTTCTGGAGATTTCAGCTTGTGTATCCATACAACTTGTGTATAAGCCACCCCGAACTTTGAAGAATTATATAAGCCTGAAAGAAGATATGGAAATAAGGTAGAACAATTTTAGGTAGCAAAAACTTGCGTATAAGCCGCACCTTGACTCCTGGCTGATACTATAAGCCGCACTGGTGATCTGATTCACTCACTAGCTATGGCTTCTATGCATTTCTGTTAATAGAAAAGAAAATTCAAAATACATATAAATACAATATGATAGTCCTCCTATCAAACAAAAAAGTGTTTTACAATGTTTCAGAACATTTCACTTTGGCTCCTTAAATTATGGACAAATGATATATAACTCACTGTTTATATGAGGATATTAGTCACAATGTTGTTATCATCCTTTGGTCAATGGTCAAGATGTTGGTTATCTGGTTATACTGTAAACCAACAGTAAATTCTACTAGCCATGCACACCAATACCATAGTATATACTGTGAAACTGCAGTAGATTCTACTGCTCATCTACAGTGTAGAAATGAATCTAATGTATAACTTGAAGACACACGGATCTGCGTCATTCTCAACGACATTGTCTACATGTAGTTTCTGAGAAAGTATAAAACAGGAGACTCAAGGTACACCAGCAGACCTTCTATTTTAAAAGAACCCATAGTAGAGCGGTCACTTCACAAATAAACGGAATCCTTTCGTTTGATGGTTTAGGCAGACGCTAGGTATAATAGGTATTGTTCTTTCTTTCGATGGAAAAATACCATGAAAGCTAGAGTTTCAAGATATTAACAATTATTTAAGTTTCTAACTTATGTATCGCTTAGAAAATATAGATGTTGAATAAAAAGTCCATTTTAAAATGGTCCTGTTAAACTTAAGAAGATTACAAAATTTAAAGAATTTACAAAATTCCACCATCAAGTGATGGAAATCTAAGAGCAGCGATGTTGATACCATTCTACACCAATGGCAGTATAAATATCACGCCGGCGACAATGCCTGATAACTTTCAGTGCAGGAAGACTGCTTTTAAATAGTATTGGTCTTAAGTAGGGGACCAGGGTGGCCCTAGATCCTTAAATTCGACACAACGACATGGGCCATTTTGAGGCTTAGTGACATGGGATAGGAGAGAAAAATAAAATAGTGACATGGCACATTGGGAATTTCTTAAAATCGATATGGGACATAGGTAACCCCTATCAAGAGCCCCAGCAGGTATATTATCAACACCTGTATTAATTATGGTGCAGCCAGTAGTCCAGTATATGGAAGTATGTACCAGGCACACCAACACCCATTTTATGATGCAGAGTAGTGTAAGGAACTAGGGGATGTTTCAGGCACACCAACACCCGTTCTATAATGCAGTCAATTCGATTTGATATATTTATGGCCTACATTTCCTCATGGATTATACTGATCCGCTCTGAAGAAGAGGAGCAGTTTCGTATGAGCCTACCCGGTATCATAACCTTATCCAATACACCTTTTCATAGTCATACCATTGGGAAATTCGATGTAGCTCACCTGTCTACGGTTACAGAGATACATTAATTGTCATCGCTAATATAATACATTGTTTGTCAGCAAACAGATTGCAAGTGTAAATTTGGGGCTATCCATATATAAAGTCATTGTGTGTCCCACTCAAACAAGCACCCCTATCCTCAGGCCTGACATAATTTATGGAGGCCTCTATGATATAATTCCCAAGAAGTTGAAACAAGCAGAACCAGGGAATCTGATGAAATTCTTGTTTTTCCAGGTATAGCCCGTCAGTGGAGTGCTGACTCGGGCTTCACACATAATGACAGTGTGACGTCACAGGAACGCTTCCTACCGGAACCAGATGTCCCAGAGCCTGGAGTCAGAGGGAGGTAAGGTCAGCTTTGGAGAATCGCTAATTAAGCCAGTGGGAATTAAACCTGATTAATATGGTTGTTTCACTCTGATCACTTGGAATACAGATCTGCCACTGGGAATTTTAGACAGTTTATTTTTGCCTTTGCATTTTAATTTTCTTAAATCATTTTCAATTGGGGGTATTATCTCCCAATTTGTTTCCGAAAATGGTGTTTTCCAGGTCACTTTACTTTTACATCTGGCCAATGGAAATTTTGGTAGCAAAATTGGGGGAAAATGCCATTCTGGGACCCTTTTTCTTCTTCTGACATCTCGCCTGACCACAATGTCATATGCAGATACATATACAGCTAGAACAAATAAAGCCAGTGAGCGTTAATGGCCAGAAAAGAGGACATGCTAAATATAATGGTAATTGTATCATAGAACACTATCTCCAGGGGCCTGTTTCATGAGAAGTGTTTCTTAGACTGTTATTTTCGGGTCTTGGTAGAGGGAAGTTAGTGTAACCATAGGTAATGAAAACTAACCTGTTTCCAAACATGAAATATTAATGTTTCTATTATAGATCTATAGAATAATGAAATTGCTAAGTCCAAACTGTGTCATATCAGGTACATAACTACTTTATTATTTATTTCCCCCCCTGAAATTTGGCTGGGTTATAACCTCTACATGTAGAAAAGATCTGTGAAATACAATTTGTAATCAACCAATTCTTTATTGCAACAGGCTAAGTGATACATTAACTAACTTAATATAATGCAGGGGTAACAATGAAAATGGCTTTAGTAACATGTTACTAAATCGTAATATCAGCGAGAAGGAGCTCTATTAGTGGAGCGAACCCTAGTATAGCGCTGATGTAGCAAAACTACTAAGATGTTCAGTTATGAAACACCAAAAAGTATTGTTCTCTCAACTATTGGCTAAGAAACAGGCCCCTGTGATGTAGATGTACGTATACTCTCCTCCGTAGAGACTTACATATTGCTAACAAGCCCTGGTGTTTTACCAATTAGCCAGACATTTGTGGGCCTCTGGGGCAAGCATACATCCTTATTACACGATTCTGCCATTTTGCTTGCTGAAACTGGATATTTGGCATGCTGATATTTCTGGATAGAGCATGCATATGCCTTTCAGATTTCGTCTTGGAATTGAACCCCAATTGCCTAAACCCAATAGATGATGGCGTGCTCATCACTATTCCAAACCCATGGCCAAATAACAACCCATTAGTGCATACATGTTTTCTTTTTATTCCCAGATACGGGCCCGAGGCAACGGGACGTTGGTATTACTGGAAGGTGAAACCAGAGAATGTGACGGTGTGGACACACCTGTTCCCCTGGGCATGTTACCTGAGTCATCAGGTGCTTATATGGGCTGTTATATACAAAGCACAGATGACAAAGGTAAATGAATATCACCCATTTGAAGGAAAGATTATATAATTTTATAACATGCAGGAGTGGGGGTGGGAGGAATGGTGCAGGTCGCTTGTCGCTTCTAAGAAATTACCATGACCCCTGTCATACACGATTTTTCCCTGTACTCTCATTTTGGTGACATACAATATAACTGACTCTTAGGCCACTCAAAAAGTTGTTTCTCATCACCAAGCAGTGAAAATATGACAAGGGCTTTTTTTATTCATTTATTTTTTACTTGGGAAAAAGATAGTATAGGGAAATTCAGTTTTTGCGAAGATCAATTTTCACATTTTAGTAATTCAGTGTTTCTTGATGGTGAAAGTTGTTATAATGCAAGTTCTTCCTAGCTGACTGCATTAGTGACAGCATGAGCTTTAATTGCTGTGGATTGTACCACTCTGGTTCTATAGGATTATGTAATCAATCCATAGCTTCTACCCTTAGGTTGAACCCGATTTTGAGCTGTTTCCTACAACAACTGCTGTGATTATGACAGTGAACCTGACTAGTGGCAGGTCTAATTATACATGAATTATTAAACTGGTATAGATAACTGGAAAAGATTTATAGAAAAAGTTATAGCACAGTCATCATAATATTAGCCCTTAATGTCGAAAAGAATTGACTAGATTTCTGGGACTTTGTGTGTGTTTGTATGGAATTTTCAGTTTTAATGTGCAATTTAATGGAGGGTGTTTAATACATAGTAGTTCTCATTTCTCATACAAAGTCTTCATATGTATCACATCTAAAATAAGTTTAATATTGCCATGTTCAAATATTTCATAATTCTAGGTGTTTTATGCACCTATGGTGTGGGTATGTTAGACTTAGTGCATGTAAAACACTGCTGATTCATCCTGGTGCTCTGAGTAAAGTATGGGGCCAAGAGGCATGGCCTCCACTCCACTCCAACTCCTCCCTACCAGGTGCTACAAGGGTGCAAGGTCCTGTGCATTGGGGAGGGGACACAACCACATGACTGGCACTTTTTAGTTTGACCTTTGTGATGTGTCCACTTTATAGGTGTCCACTATGCATCTGCATCCACCATGCATGAGTCCAACTTTGGGATCAATGATAATTGCAGGTTCTGCCACAGCTTTTGGCAAGAAAAAATGTCAAAACGCAAAAAAAGGGAATTCTCACGAGAAACGGCTAATTTGATGAGAAGAAATCTCAAAAAAGTGAAATTTCACTGAAGATGGCTAATTTGGCGAGAATGAAATTCAAATGTGCAAACAAATGAAAATTCACTAAAAAATTCAAAATCGCCAAAAAAAGGTTGTGTGGTTAAAGGAGATGGGTTTACATTTAGTTCCACTGAGAACAACTTGAAATTTGATAACGTTTTCAAATTTAAAGATCCAGATGCTTAATCAATTAGGCTTTATCTCTCTTATTGGTATACATAGGGAGATTTGTGGTATCTTCCTTTCTGTTTATCTAATGCTATTTGTTTAGTCATAGATGCAGTTCTGATTTGAATAGCCCAATATTCCATTTGGATTTCTTCTGAAAAATCTGGTTTTAGTAGAGATGTTTTTATTGCGAGTCTTGTAAAGGAAGAGTTAAGGAGGAATATGTTTGCATCGAGCTTGGGACCCCCATTTTCTTAATATTTTCAATATGTACATGTTATATGGGCAGCATAGTATATCCAGTCTTGCAACAAAGTGACCAAATATCGGCGACCCTTGGCCAGATATTTAGATAAGGCCGTGGTGAGGCTCTCTATGTCTACCCCTCACACATTTTTCTCACTAATCCATCCTCTGACCCAGTTGTGTCCACCTTCACCCAGCTGTGATTACCAAAGAGGTGCACATGCAGTCAACCCTCCCCCTAGTGTAGAGCCCCACACCACATGTCTCGGGATGAGATTACAGCAGTGATGACTCGGTTTGGAAAACTTTGTCGCCTAACTGTATCCACTATTACGTGAGTAGTATAGTATGTATCGGAACGGGACTATAGTTAAGTACTGTTTATTACTCAATCGACATGCAGCCAATCAGAGGCCTCCATTTGGTCACGTGACCGGAAGTGACCTACTTAGGGGATTAGTGGTGACGTCACGTGACCTAGTTAGCCAATCAGAGGCCTCCATTTGGTCACGTGACCGGAAGTGACCTACTTAGGGGATTAGTGGTGCATTCTGGGTAACCCTGCAGCCAATCAGAGGCCTCCATTGGGTGACCGGAAGTGACCTACTTAGGGGATGGTGCATTCTGGGTAACCTACTGACCTACTTAGGGGACCGGAAGTGACGTCATATGACCTAATTTAGGATCACGTGATCGGAAGTGACCTGATGAGTCACGTGACCGGAAGTGACGTCACACGACTTAATGGCCAACCGGAAGCGACCTGATTGATCACGTGACCGGAAGAAGAAGAAGTTTTTTTTTGTTTAGGATCCCGTGACTGGAAGCGACGTCGTCACATGAGCGACGCTTTAAGAGACTGCGCGACTTACTAGTAAAAGAAGCCGTATGATAATAAAAACACAACAATATTTTCTTTTAATTTTTTTTTATTTATTTTTTTTTCAATCTTGATAAACACTCTATTTTTGAAAAGATGCACACGCTTATTTATTTTTTTTTTTTTTCATATCTCTAAAGGACTCGTTGTCACACCGTCAGAATGCACGCGACGCTTATAATACAAGTAGCGCACGCCGTCTTTCTCTATGGTGTAGGTGACCATTTTGTTTCGCACCACTTTGAAATTTCTATTTACAGCAATGAGAGTTTTTCGTTGGCGAAGAACATCCAAGAAGGCGTCTGGTTCCTGGGGGTTTTGTTTCTTCTGTACGCCTTTTGCACTCCATTTTTTGGATTTTCTTTCACCGGTGTCGCTGACTCGATCGTAGCAAATGTAAGTCTTAGGGTTGAGACTTAGGATCCCGTCACCTTCCCACTCCGCTTTCATGAGCCCCGAAGTTCTCAGATCGTGAAGGTACCGTCTCTCACAACATCCGCCGGGCGGCGCACACCATTCTCGCACTCTTTCCGTTTTTGTCTTCACGAAAAGCTCTAAGTGCTCGTCGCACACCGCTGTCGGAAGCCACTTTCGTTTCTCTCTGAAGTACGTCTCTCTCAGGCGAGGTTTCACTAGGTCATCCAACGTGTCACCGCTGAGAGCCATGTAAAGACTGTCGGTGTCCATTTGACAAAGGGCATAATCGCGCCGATCGACGAATCTATCCAAGAAGTCGTATGTGAACTCTAACATTTTCAACTTCGCGTACTGGTACACCATGAACCCTATCTGAATAGGGAGGTTGTTCTTGACCGTTTTCGGTTGTAGTTCGACTTCAAACAGATCGGAAGTCAACTCGGACGCCTTTTTGAAGCGCCACGAATTGGCCAATAGTTCGAACTTCCGACTGTCAGTGTATCTCACCGCCGTGTGTTTTTCTTTGTTGCAGATTGTTTTACCGTACGTAGCGTTTCCCATTAACTTGTAACAGTCTGACAGAATTTTCTCGTTCTCGTTCACGTCGCCACGTCTTCGCGCCGCCGTCACTTCGTCCGCGAAACCGGCAAAGGAGCGTTTAGGTAGGTATTCTACCACCAGCTGCACTTTGGTGACTATCAAACCGTGCTCTAAATACCACTTGAGAAGCGGCGTTCCCAAGAGAATATTTTTTCCGTGGTAACTCCCTATCAGACATCTCTGAGGCTTGTTCAACAGCTTTTCTTCCTGCGCAAAGTCTGACATGTGAGGGCCTATGTCCGATTTTGAAACGGTCGCGTTCTTGAAAACGGGGGTCATTTCTTCGAAGTACTCTCGTAGGTGAGGCGGCGTAGTGATGTCCACTTGAACTAAACCGAACATTTTCTCCTCTTTCACAGCGGAAAGGATGTCGCTCTCGCTCATTGCGTTTCGAGACACTTTCAAAGCGTCAACCTTCCAGCGTTGTTGGGAGGCCTTGACCCGCTCATCTCGACGCTTCATCTCTCGCCATTCGCACTCCCACACGACGACCAGCTTGTAACCTAGCGCTTTCAAGTAAGCGCTTACTCTGGTCGTTCTGTCGCGTCTCTCCTCTCTCAGTGAAGCGCACTGATATCGGTGCGACGGTATGCACTCGTGAGCGTGGAACCAACACCCGTGAAACTGGAAAACCGTATTAGAGGCCGCGTGAAATCCGTCCACGCGAATTCTCCGACAGCCTACCGCCATCTCGCCGCCGTTCAGAGCGTGGCGCAGTTTCACGTCGCGGTCGTGCTCTACGAAGCGTAACCACTCCAAAGCGCTGTGAGAGTTTCTTTGCCTGATTTCGGGCTTGAACTCGGTCTCGGGCCGTCTCACCGCGTAATAGCCCGTGCAGTGCGCTTCGCTCATGCAGCGCAAGTACAGAGAGTTAGCGTCTAGTCCTAGGATGTGTTGGCACGGTCTCGCTTCTTCGCCGTACTTGTGCTCCCTTATCCGCGTGGTGCCCTTCTCGTGAAATCTATGGAAGATGATGGAAGGACCGCCGACTAGATTCTCTTTGATCAGAGCGTGGAGGACGGCGTCGAACTGGGGAAACGTTGTGAACGCGTCTTCTAGGTTTTGGAAGAGGAACCGTAAAGTCAAACCGGCGAGAGAAACTCCGTCTTTCAACATGTCGATGCCGCGATCTTGGAAAAATTTAGCGTGATTTTTCAGAGCTTCTATGAAAGGTTTCACGTCTTTGTTGTTGTAGTGGATCAAGTAGTCTTCCATAGTTTGCATCTTCTCGTCGGACCAAACTTTCTGACATGCGGCGTAGTCGGATTCGGACATTTTGACGCCCGTCAGCTCGCTGTCGAAAGCCGATCTCGGCGGCAGCGTTCTGTTTGCCAGTTTCCTGGTAGACGTCATCCATTCGTAAGGAAAGTGACCTTTCTCTTCGTTCCTGGTGAAAGCTCGCAAATAGGTCGCGTAGTTGTAACCGGGTGCCAAGTAGTTGACTACGTCCAAGAAAACCGTGTGCTGTGTGTAAACCGCCAAGTATTGATTGCTTCTCTTTATGACGCTGAATTCTTGGTTTCTTCGGTCTCCGGAGGCGAAGAAGGAGTGAAGGCGTATTTTGATCAGGTTCAAGTCGTAACGCCCCGAGTTGAAGCCCACCACTGGAGCTTGACGGATGTATCTCAGAAGACGCTTCTTCAGTTGAACTAACGGGTGTCTGGTCTGAGCCGCAGCGAAGCCGCCTGGAGAAGGGGTGGTGAACGTCGCCTCCTCCAGCAGGAGAGCTTCACCTATCGCCGCATCTAACTTCGCTAAGGTCGGTCGGTAAAGTTCTAGCACAGCTTCCCCGATCGCTTTGGCGTTCTCGTTTATGTGATTTAAAACTCGGTCCAACAAGGGGTCGGAATCTGCGTCGGATGCTCTGACGAAGCACACGGGCCCCTCCCACCCCGGAAAGTCGGATGCGACGCTAGCCGACAAAGGGACGTGATCCCACAGCAGGGACACGTGCTCCGTCGACGGTTCTTTGCACGGTCTGAAGAAAGCCTCGAAATCGAAGGCGATCTTGTAAGGGTAGATTCCGGAATGTCCGTCGGGGGGAAAAATGGAGAAGTCTGCTAGCGCTTCGAAAATCGTTCTCGAATTTTGGTAGATGCCACCTACGTAGCGCAACTTGACTTGTCGGCAAGAGGAAAGCTGGTTCCTGTGTCTCTTCAGCAAGAACTCGGTGGTGAACGCCGCCTTACACTTGCAACATTCGTATATGCCCGCGTACGCGTTGAAGTCCGTGACGAGAGAGACGTGCAAACCGCCTTTCGCCGTCAGGTGTAGGTTGACTTTACCTCGGGCGGCCACAGTTCTGGAAGGCGGTCTGATCAGAGTAACGCGTCTTCTCAACTTCCGCCCCGGCACTTGACGCGACGCGGTGTAAACCGCTATTTGTATGTCAAACAAGGTCTCTAACGCGGGTAAGTCGCGGATGTTCAGACCCGGAAAGCATTCAGGTGTGGCAGCGGGACAGAACTGACGTAACAAATCTGAAGCGCGCTTGCTGGTGTTGTATAAGTGAAAGGAAATGCAGCGGAAGATGCAGAGGTTGTCCTTGTTGGGAAAATCTAACACGCCGCTTCTCTTTCCAACTCGACCGGCCTGAGTGATCCTACCGCCTATGGGGAATTCCCCCGGTCCCATGTAAACGCAGATGTTCAAATTGGTAGGAAAAAGAACGTGCCACTTGGTGTCAGCGTCGCAAAGTTTCCGTACCTCCTCGCAAGCGACGGTGTTTTGCATCTTTGAGAGGAGCTCTTCCAAAGTTTCTGAATTAGTTACAGTAGGGAGCGGTTGTATGAGAGTTGCGTTGTTCTGGGAGGCGTGGAAGTAGCGCAGTTTGCTCTTGTCTTCTCTGTGTTGTAACAGTAAGCCTACCGAGAAACCCACTTTGTATCTGAATCTTTGTGTCAAGTGAATGCGACGCATAGTATCTACAGCGTCACTCAACTCGCCGGTTGGTAGCCTGAAGTTTGTTACACTCACGCGAGTCCCGTGCATCCTGACGCCCGTTTGTATCGCAGGCCAATTCGCCGTGAACGTTTCCTCCCCGTTCGGTACAGCACATATGCGCGGAGGGACGGTCACCCCGTCCAGAGATTCGCGTCGACAAGCGCTCTTTCGGCAATCCCCTTCGCCGCATAGAGGGCAAAACTTAGCTACTACTCTACAATTTTCTACGTGTCTCTCGTGGTTGTACGCTCTTTTAAACATTTTGAAACACTTTTCGCATACGTACTGTGTCATGTTTTTTTTCACTCGGTTACCAACTACTTAGCCGTCTAACTATCTATCTATCTATCTAGCTATCTATCAATCTGTCGTCTATGTAACTATCTTTCTGTCTGCTGTCTGTGTATCCGTCTGTCTGTCTGTCTCATACAGCGTACGTCAAACGCTGTGTGTGTGCGCGCGTGAGCGTTGAGCGTCTCTCATTCCGAATCTATGCCGAGATATTTCAGAATGATCTCTGTTTTGTCATCCAACTCTTTGAGCGCTCTGGCGGACAGCGTCACCCCCTGCTGTGTGGGTTTTTTGTCAGGACCTTCGTACTTGCGCACGTGGACGAGGTTCTTACCGCTGTAGTAGCTCACAGCTGCGTACACTTCGCCCGCCTCATCCAGCACTGCGAACCAGGGGGTGTGATTAGGTTTTCCTTGCGCGGCCGCTGTGTCGCGTATGCGCACCACTGCGCGGATATCGGCGATGCGTGCTATGAGCTCGCGCAGCGCGTCGGCCGTGAAGTGCACTCGCTTGCTTCTGGTCAGAGACGCCTCTTTCACCTGGCCGTCTTTTGTGTAGCGCGGCCTCCTAGACAGTCTAGCCACGTCCTCCCAGATCTCCAGCGTCAAAGCTCCGTCTAAGCAGAACTCTAACCCGAGTGTTTTCTCTGCTTCTTCTCGTCCATCTCCTTCTTTTTCTTGTATTTTTCTCTTCTTAGTGGGCCTTGTTGTTCTGGAACTCACCTTAGAACGTTTCACACCCGCAGGATGAGTAACACCATCAGCGTGAGCTGAATCAGCAGCAGAACCGATAGCAGGAGCAGCGTCAGCGCTGGTGGTATCGGAGGTCTCGTTGTTGGAACAGCGCAGCCACACGCCGTCCGTGCTGAGTGTAGCGGTAGAAGGTGAAGCGCCGCCGCCCTCGTAAGGTGGCGGTGAGGGCAGTCGCCACGGACCGGCCGGGGGGGCGCTAGCAGTGGAGGAAGTGAGGTCGAAAGGTCGAAGAGGGAAGCCGAAAAACGTACCGCTCACCCCTTGCCCTTCGGGTTCTTCGTACGCCTCGTCGTCAGCGTCGTTCTCTGTCTCACCCTGTTGCTGCTGCTGCTGCTGCTCCTCCTCCTCCTCCTCTTCTTCTCGGTTTAGGGGCTGAGTGTCCGAATAGCTGTAACTCTCAGCGCGAGCGGCGTCGAGGGCGTCCGTCGATGTAGTGGTGGAGGAGAGGGGCTGTGCAACGTGCGGCAGGTCATCAAAGTCATCAACAGTAGTGGGGAGGTAAAAACCCGGTTGCCAGTACTGCGCTGTGCCAGGAGCGTTGTCGTCAGTAGTAGTAGCAGTAGCAGCAGGTGCAGCAGAAGCAGTCGCAGCAGCAGCCGCAGCAGACGCAACAGTAGCAGGCGCAGCAGCAGCCTCAGCAGGCGCAGCCGTAGCAGGCGCAGCAGTAGCAGGCGCAGCAGCAGCAGCAGCAGCAGCAGCAGCGGCAGGCGGGACGGCGGTAGCAGCGGCAGCGCGCTTAGCAGCAACGTGTACCGTCGCGAGTGTAACAACGTCGCTAGCACGACGACTGCTACCAGTAGTACTACTACTACTACTACCACTACTACTACTACTGCTACTACTAGTACTACTACTACTACTACTACTACTACTGCCGCGAGCGCTCGCTACAGCAGGAGGGTGATAAGACCAACCGGCTGCGGCGGTAGTCTCATGTTCAGTAGCAAGAGCAGGCACTGACGCTAAACGAACGCTGTTCCGCGTAGTCTTCTTGTTCTTGAACGACGCTAGATGTTGTCTTTTGCTCATGGTGGTGACTGTAGAGAGCAGCAAAAGAATGAGTGAGTGAATGGAGGTTTCCAAGCCCCTTATATACGCCTTCTCGCTTCTAGAGCTAAGCTACTTACCGACCCTGTTCAGCTGCCGCCGGCTGGCCGGCGGCCATTCACAAAGAGAAACAAAAAGACATAAGGCATGACGTTTTCAGCTGGATCCCTTTCCCCCCCCCCCTTTTTTTGAGAGATCGACTGTGATGATGAGCTAAGCCGCTTACCACCCTGTTCAGCAATTCAACGCGCATTAGCTGTATAAAGGGTTAAGCGGTTGCTGCCTGCCGTCGACTGACCGGCGGCGGCCATTCACAAAGACATAAGGTATGACGTTTTCAGCTGGATCCCTTTTTGAGGGATCCACTGTGGTGAGCTAAGCCGCTTACCACCCTGTTCAGCCATTCAGCGCGCGTTAGCTGTATAAAGGATTAACGGTAACGGTGATGAGCTTACAGTGTGTATACAAAAAAAAACTACAGGAGGCGTGTGGCGTGAAGCAGGACCCCCCTAAGACGAACGTGTCTGTCTGTGAGTAGAGGCGTGTGCATGTGGTGAGCGACTTAAGTGTAAGACAAAAATCGCCACCTCCTGCCGTGGTGAGTAGACCGGGCCGGCCAGGCGGGCGGGCGGCCGGCTAGTTCAATAGGGAGGGGGGGGGCGACAGCTGCCTAAGGCTGTGCATGAAAAAAAATCCGATTTTCACCTGACCTCTGACGTTTGTTACAATGAATGTCAGAGGGAGGGAGACGTCCTCGGGTAGGGGGTAGGAGGTAAGGCTATGAGTGAGGAAAAAACACCGTTTTCAGCTGGTCTCCACGGATAGCGATGCCACACCCCCTCGTCATCTAAGCTCTTAAGGAGCGGAGCGGCTGAAAAAGCGTCATGCGGACAGGGCGCTAGACAGCTGGAGCGCTGTTGGAAATGGGATTAAACTCCCTCTGTATAAAAAGCTCTGATTTCTGTTGGAAAAAAAACATATCGCCTCTGACCCCAGTAACGGCTACTACCACCACCACCGAAGAAGTCCCGCTGAGTGGGCCTTCCGAGTGTTGAAAATGTGGCAAGATGAAGCTGACGGCGCCGGCGGTACGCCTTTTGAACTCCTTCGAGTGTTGACTGAGGACATGGGAAAGTTTGGCCTCGGCATCGCGATATTACTTGACTTTATCAAGCAAGAAACAACGAGAACGACGGACATGTGAATTGTTGTGTTTTATTTTCATACGTCTTCTTTATTAGTAAGTAAAAAAAAAATATCATAACAATTAAGACGCGCGATCTCTTAAAGTGTCACTTCTTCCTCCAGTCGCAGCTGATCGCCTCATCGAAGCACGTGATAAACAAAAAAAAAACACGAAGAGACACGCTTCTTCCTCTCGAGAGGAAGAAGCGTGTCTCTCGATTGAAAATCTTTTTTTCTTTTCTTTTCTTTTCTTTTTCTTTCTTAAAAGAGACAAACGCGCCCCTTAGAGTGCCCCCCCCCCTAGAGTGCCCCCCTCCCCCCCTCCCCCCCCCCCACCACTCGCCCCATGCATCCTAAAAGCGCCCCCCTCCCCATGCATCTTAAAAGGGCCCCCCTCCCCCCCTCCCCTCCTTCCCCCTTATACACTCTAAAGAACGCTTCTACCTAGTTCAATAAGTCACTTCCAGTCGCTCGTAAAACAATAAAAAATGAAAAAAAAACTTATATCGTGGTGTTTTTTATTAGTTTACCGAAAAAAAATAAGAGACTCACCTCCTCCTCCAAAAAAAAAAGATATCACATTTTAAAGCCCGTGACCCCTTAAAGACGCTCATCTCTTCATTAAGTCGCGTGACGTCACTTCTTCTTCTTCTTCTTCTTCCGGTCACGTGATCAATCAGGTCACTTCCGGTCACGTGATCCTCAATCAGGTCACTTCCGGTTGGCCATTAGGTCATGTGACGTCACTTCCGGTCACGTGACTCATCAGGTCACTTCCGGTCACGTGATCCTAAAGTAGGTCACTTCCGGTCCCCTAAGTAGGTCATATGACGTCACTTCCGGTCCATTAGTAGGTCATATGACGTCACTTCCGGTCACGTGACCCAATGGCGGCCTCTGATTGGCTAACTAGGTCACGTGACGTCACCACTAATCCCCTAAGTAGGTCACTTCCGGTCACGTGACCAAATGGAGCCCTCTGATTGGCTGCAGGTCGATTGAGTAATAAACAGTACTTAACTATAGTCCCGTTCCGATACATACTATACTACTTACGTGTACTACTATAATTCTATTGAAGTGTAATAATCAATTTCACAGTTCTGAGTATATACATATATAATGCATTGACGTCTATAGTATTGGTCTGCTGTATATTTTTATACAAAATTTATGTAACTTAATACAAGCTTCTTGCTATATGCCTATTCATGTGACTTTGTATAGGCTCTGGAACCAGCAGGGAAGGGAAGGTATAGATCTGACCTGAATGCCTTCAGTTGGACCTCCTTTGCTCTGAACTGCCTCTTCCACATCTTGCATCTGGTGCAGACCCATGTCACCTATGACGGCACGGCACAGGACGTGTCAATATCTACGTCACAAGGTGAGAACTGAGTTTCAAAATACACTCAACTCTGAACCCTCATTTTATTTTACGGCGAAATATTGTTACAAGGAGGACTGATGTAAGGAACTTCCTGTCATGAGGTCCACATATCCATGGCTCTAATTGTCTATTCTTTTTATATTAAATATTGGTTAGAAGGGACTGTGCTTACATGTAACAAATTTGGCTGGCCCGAAGCCCCTCTTTATAATGAGATTGTACAGTTTTTGATACCCTCTCCCAACCAACACCGCTACCCCACTAGTGGCATTTTGGCAGGAAAGGATGCGTGGCATCGAATAATTATTTGAGTAGACAATGAACAGATTAACAATATTTCCTGTAATCCTACACCATTCTTTCCTCTGACGGACAGCTATTGCCCCGAAGATGGAAAAGTGTCACAAAAGCACCAAAAGTTTTGAGGCCCTAATATTAGTAGTACCAGCGTTGATATGCAATCAATGATAACTCCTGATGTGTTCATTATTTATGTACGATAGTTATATCAATGATAATTCTTGCCCTGTTTGCAGCATCTGTGATCATGATGCTTAGCCTGGTCTTTATGATGGAGTACAGAGAACGTGGGCTGTTCTTCGGGTGGCCGACAACAAAACATAAGGTAGGGAACAGTTTAATAAACTAGTTGTACAGTATATATAATCAGACGTAATATATGACTGCCATATAAATGCCATAGGCTAATTGCAGTTGCTATACACTCAAAAGTCAACATATTTTCTATAGGTACTAAGATCATGTTAGAGTTTGACTTTTTACGAAAAATACTACTTAAAAAAATAAAACTCATTTTCACATATGGAGAAAAAATAATCAAATTAATCCCCATTACTTACATTGGACCTACAAAAGCCAAGGCTAAAACACTATATAAATTCATAATTTTTTGTAGAACAAAGTCAGTACTGTGCTTCGCTTTGACTACGGCCCCATTAACCTGTTGAGACGTTACCATGGTTACGCCTTTGCCTGGGCAGCCATTTACACCTTCTGGTACCACCCTATGGAGAACACGGTGGGACACGCTATGGGCTTTGTGTACACCTGGTTAGTCATGCTGCAAGGTGAGTTAAAGTTGGCATATCAGCTCAAATAAATTATAATTAGTTAATGTTGGTATATCAGATGAAACAAGCTGTAATACATTAAAGATGGTATATAAGCTAAAGTAAAAATGGGCACAGGCAACAATAACTTTTCTCATTTCAAGTATAAAAAGATGAATAAACTCGCCTGCTGGCAGACAAATGATTAGTGTTCACCAAGACCATGCTAGAAGGGGGAACACTTCACGGCAAGTTGTTACCCTGGCTAGGTGGGGGGACGGGGAAAAAAATTAGATAGGATTTGGAAGAAAATTTTGCCCCCTCATGCAGAACTCCCCACACCTGTGTAGGGAGTTTCACATGAGCGCGCCCTTTGTCCCGAAATGAAGTCTGATACATTGACAATCAATATTCTTACTGTGTTGGCACAAAAAATCTAAATGCCCTAGCCCTTAGTCTGAAGTGACTATCCCGGGTTAGTCATAGGGACATTGGTCAGGTATGACCAAGTGCTATTCAAAAAAGTGACTAAGACAAACCAACATATCACTAATGCCTTGCTTAAAAGGATTTAGCCTAAAACTCATTGAAATGGAGAAGACTAAGGTGAGTTGGTCAGTACTGACCGACCTGACAATATTAACTAACCTAGGTTAATCGTTGGGCAACTTGGTTGGGCACTAGTGACTGAGAGATTGGTTGTATAGGGCTGGGGCACATCCCATGAAGCCGCAGGCTTCATGGGATACTGCCCCCCCTGTAAACACACTACGTAATTCATACGTACCTCAGAGGTTTGTACAGGTTTGCTTCCAACTACAGGTTTGAATTACGATTTTTTGCAAGGTTTGTGGACGTCAAAACGTGAAGGTTTACTTACGTTCAACTGACGTTTATGTTTGATTTACGTTTTTCTACCTCATTCAGACGTAAATAAACGTAATTATTCTACGTTTATTTACGTTTGAATGAGGTAATGTTCTTGATAAAACTTATATATACTTCCCTGGTCTCACACTAGGTGCCAGCACTATCAAGTATGTAGAGAATCTAAAAACAGCTGGGGAAATCTACCATATTATACATAGACATCTCTTAATGAGCATGAATTTGATATTTGTGAAATCAGACATATATCATTGAACATTTATACTATAAGAGAATAGATAAAAATTACTCCATGTAATGTATGTAATAGGGTACTTAGCTGATTGAACACCACATATGTGGTAATGAAAGTATTACAAAGCCTGAATGCAGCCAAGACTTAGCATGTGCATCTAATACAGGGAACACAGTGTCTTTCAAGCTATACCAAGAGGGCAATAAAAAATCTGATAAAACATTAAATGGGGTATTTAAATTACAGTAGTGTTCTATATGAATCACTTTTTGAATGAAAATATACATCAAATAAAACTATTTCACAAAGAATGTCGGTACATTTTACATCAATATACATTTCATTTCAATATATATTTACATCCAACTGACGTAGAAAAACATAATTCAGAGATAAACGTTCATTGAACGTAAGTAAACCTTCACGTTTTGACGTTCACAAACCTTGTAAAATTACGTAGTTTACACTCTAAATCAACGTAGATCTACGTCTGAGCTACGTATCTGTGTTTACAGGGGGCCGACCCCATTCGTGAAGTACATCAGATCATTATCAATGTAGTTGGCATTTGTGTCAATTCTTTTTTTTTGAAGCCATTTAATAAAGGAAAAAACACCTTTTCTTAGCCCATTAAATACGGCCACACTGTATTCAATGGGGGGCATTGAATACGGCCCTTCCGGTACTTAAGCATAGTAATACTTGTATCTCAAAATAATAAACACTGATATTCTATTGTCCTCCTGCAGGTTCCCTGATGTACACCCCTCTGCACCTAAACAAGTGGTGGAGGCTGCTCCTGGAGGGCTTTGTCATCGTCCATGGTGGGATGGTGGCAGCACAGACTGGGGGGCCTGACCTGGAGGGCACCAGGCTCTGGCCAATGTTTGTGTTTGGTTTCCTGCTAGCCTTTGTCATCACTCAGGTAAGCTAGAGGGTAGATGGATGTGTCTCATGAGATTGATACAATTTGATAGTCTTTGACCAGGTGAGGTCTTTGACTAGGTGACATCTTTGACCAGATGACGTTGTTGACCATCAAGCTTTTTAATCACTGAAATGGGGCCTATATAGAAAGAAATTGGTGGAAACTTGTAATATATAGTGCTATATTATAGTTTAACCTTTTCCACCAATTTCTTTCTATATAGGCCACATTTCAGTGATTAAAAAGCTTGCTGGTCAAAGACTATCATATTGTATCGAGCATGAGACACAGCCATATTCACCTTGAGAGGGATACTTGACTTGTGTCCATTCAAGCATTCTGATTTGTTTGTTAATTATCTATTTATTCATATTATTTATTATTAATTCATTTAATTGCTTATAGAAGTAAAGTTTAAGTGCAATTTTTTTTCAATAAGGAACCACTAGGAGTCTTATTTTATAGCAAATGGATGGTGGGGTGTCCAGATGTCCTGTGTCGCAATTAAGAAATGGCCATGCCAGATGCCATGATCATTTGATAATGCTCATTTCCCATGTATATCATAAATAATGATGTCAAACAATAGGATAATGCTTAATGAAAGATATGAAAGCTTAATGAATCCTATAACTTAATTTTTGGGATGTTTCATCTTATAATGTATCTTTGACTCATGCCTCCTTATACCAGGTGTTCAGCCTACCTATCTGGGACCACCTGCATGCTGTGTTCCACCTGGTCCCTTTCCTGGCCTATATGGGAGTGGTGGTCTGGTGCTACAGCTGGATCAAGAACGCAGCTGGCCAGACTTTTGTTCGGATGATAGAAATTGTCTTCATCCCTTCCGTCTATTACCTCTACTTCATTGTCGGTTGGGTTATTCTAATGGCCTTCCTTGCACTTGAACGTAAAATCAACGGTCCGGATACACAGAACAAAGGTGCCCAAGCGAGCCCAGTCGCTCGTGCACTCTGGCTCGCGGCAGCCTTGTTGGTTTACGGCGTCCATATTGGATTAGCTATTCTATGTGAATATCAAGATTTCCAATTGGGAATGACGACTATGATGGTGCTATTTACTGGTATTTTTGTGCTTGGGGTGATTGTGTCGAGTATGTGTTTGAAACAGGTCATGCCATATAGAATCAGCGCAGACGACCAAGAAGTTGCGATGGAGATTGTAAAGAAAGCTGACGGTGAAGAAACTGAGATGGAGGGACACAGCAATCATGGTCATTCTTTGTAGCTGCTATTACTTTACTAACTATGCCAAGGTACTCCCCTGAAGGTACCTGGACATTAATACCTCACATAGTCTGAAATCCACATAACTTGTGTAATCTTACAACTAATCGGACGCAGTGATAGATTTACGATATTAGTCTCCGAGGGAGTTTTTCTACATAAAAATAAGTATTGAAAAATACCTCAGCAAATCTAAGTCATGCATACAGGTGCTATATTACATTGTTATAGTTCCATCTATCTATATAATTATAAGGTAATAACCTACAGCCTTAATGTGCAGTCTATACAATGTAATACAATCTGATTCCGGTGTCCGGATGTTGAACCACTAAGAGGTATACTCGTTAATTAGATAATGATGTCTAGTGCCCCAGGATTCAATGTATCACATTCTGTCCCCTGCACATCATATCAGTTACTATTCTTTAGTCAATAGGAACTCATTATGAGAAGCCTATTAGTGTGTAGGCCTATAAAACATTGTCTAATAAATTATTATTGTTGAAGACTGCCTTTTGCATTTATTCTTTAGTCGACTTGAGATTTAATTGAAATGGGTATTAAGCAGGCTTGATAATCTAAAATAATGAATATGAAACATAAAAATGTGAGATTGTTACTTGAGATATTAACCTTTTAAGGACGGCATAATGCCTTAATGCCTCATACCCCTGGTCATCATGATTCATGAATGCCATCTGGTGAGTTCTTCCCCATGGGCAGTTTCCTCACACATTGGGCAGTATTACACTTGGTTAATGTCTCATGTAGTATAGTACAGGGTACAGCTTGTGAAGAATGATTAATTGGATGTCAATGGGGTGGATTTTTGTCTATAAACGTGAGCGCTTGTGGAGTATGCCATCCTGAGATCTTCTGCTCAGCTAGCTGAATTTCAATGCATATATATATATATATGTTACATGCATTTATGCATGAAACATGGAGATTTCAGGATTTGTGTAAGGAATTAATAGCCACATTATTTAACCCTTCAAGGATGGCATGTGTCATCATGATGCACCAATACGAGTAACTTCAGGTGGTGCATCGGTGAATCATTCATACCAACCTTTTGGGAGTGTCTCAACCCCATAGGGTTGGCATGATGCTTAAATGCAGCATTGTCGAGTTACTTGGCAGGGCTGCATTCATGCATCATAGCAACCAAAGGCATGATACATGAATGCATTATACCATCGTCTGTGAAAATGTTAATAACCAATGAGTATAATATAAAAATGTACTTCATAATATAAAAATGTACTTCGTAAAACACAAGGTAAATCCCATTAAGGTAACCTGATTTTATTTTGACAACGTAAGAATAGTCCTATGCAGATGTCAGTAACTTAATGCTTTTATTGAATGTACAAATAATAAATATGGAGGGTTCCTATACATAGTTTTAAATAAATAACATTATTTTGCAGAAGACTTTGTCCTGGCTCTACTGGATCTGCCATCAGAGGTTTTGCTGCCTTTTCTGTTGGTGTTGCCGCCATTGTTGCTGGCGTTGTTGGCATTGTTGTTGACAGTATTCTCCTTTTTAGTTGTATCTGTGGAGGGGGGAGCCCGATTGGAGGAAGAGCGACCCACGGGTGTCCTACGTCCTTGTGACGTATTAGAACGCGCACGGCGGGAGGAAGGGCGACTGAGAGAGCGGCTGGACAGTTGGGCTGTTGAAATCATAAAGACAGTGATTAGAGCGTTTAATTGGGCACTATAAATACATTGTTGTTTTTCCAAATGCCAACTACATTGACACCACTCTGAAGTATTTCACTTGTGGGGACTGGGGTGTATCCCACTAAGCCTGCAGCTTCGTGGGATACTGCCCCAGCCCCCACTCATGAAAATACAACAAAGACTGTATCAATGGGCGTTGGCGTTTGTCTATTTATTACTCCGATATCGGAGTTTGTATTACTCCTACGCATTAATACAACGTTACATAGCGAGTAACAGGAATAGCGCATAAAAATAGTCAGAATTGGCTGGTTATTTGGGACATGGTGTTATTAGTGGCGCGAAAGAACCTCCACACGCCCAAGCGGCCATAAAGACTCATAGCATGGTGACGTCACAACAGAGTTTAGGTTTCCTTGGGACACAGCTCCTTGATGCTTTAAGGTGTCAAAGCCAATTCCAATGTAAAGCTCACTTATTTTAAGTCAACAGGTAAAATACAGGTGAGAACTAAATTAATGATAAATCAGATGATAGCCCAGACTCTTGTTCCTAAAATACCCATTCAGTGAAGCTAGCTGCAAATAAGGTCAAAGAGTCAAACTAGGCCACATTGTCTAAAAGTCTAGGTAGGGCTCCCACTGAGCAGGGTACCGCCCTAAATTAATTCTAGATTTTTATCTCTAAGATTTCTGTTTAAAATTGATTTCATCTTGCTCCTGATTGGTCAATCGAGGTCACATGTCTGACACTATAAAATAAGGTAAAATAGGGAACTGCGAACCCAGTCATACCCCTTATTGAATTACTAGCTAGGGTAGTCAGATTCCTCCTGGACATCAAATCGACTCTATATAGCCCCAAAATTACTTCAAAAATAAATATTTTATCACAATTTGATGAAAACCTGTAAAGTCGGCCCTGTTTTGCTAGGTGTGGTCGGGTAACCTGAAGCATACCTTCTTTAATTTTTTTAATTTGCCCTTACCTAAAAATGCATCCGTGATAGCCTCCTCATCATTGAGAAGTGGGGTGTACTTTTGGTATTCTGCATCCTCTGCAACAAACAAAAGAAATTAGAAATCTTTTTGATATGTTATTTTCCTGTAGTTATTATTTGGATTTTTCATTCGTTGTCTCAGCTTTATTTTTTTAGATATAAAGGTAGTATTTGCAAGGTTGCTGATTTATAATGCTGAGTTATGCCCCCCCCCCCAAAAAAAAAAACACACAAAAAAACAACAACAAAAAACAACAACAAAAAAAACGTGCATTGCTTTTTCTGTCGGCCCCAACTCAGACTCTTGACTCCCTGTTCCATGTGCCCCAATTGAATATCATGGATTCTTAGTATTCAGAGAACCCAAAACGCCACTGGTCTTTGTACTATGCCGCTTTGACTGAGGAGTTTTGATGCAAATCGATACAAATCCATCCTAGATATGAAGCATAATATTGTATCTTGTTTTTGAAAAACACCCTGGGGTCAATTATAGCATTTTGGTAAACGACTGTATCCTTCATATGCCCTAATGAAATGAAAAGTACTAATTTAGTAGTTAATTTTGTAAAATTTGTTTGAGGAATACATGTAACCATCCCTCATCCAAATTTTGTCAGATTTTTTCATCTCTCTTTCAAAAATTGCGTTGATATCGTTTTGCATCAAAGCTCTTCAACTGGAAACTTCTGTAATGATATCTTTTTACTGAGGGCTTTGGTGGTTGTATCTTGTTATATCTTACCTATACTACTTGTGGAGTTATTATTGACCTTGAGTAGTACCAGGACCTCTCGCTCCCTCAGGATGTCGCTGGCGTAGTTCTGGGGCTTGTCTCTCAAATTCTTCACTTGACCATTCTCATCTGACAGCTCCAGTTCAACTGTAGGCGACAATATGAGAACTTATCATAATCACAGGTTACTTTTTTTTTTTTAGCAATATGGGATGTGTGGGGGTCTTTTGGGGACCAGAAAAATCTGGACATCTTTAAGGGAGAGGGGTAGGACCAAAAGATGTAGACCATAAGCCCGGGCTCCACTAGGGCGACACACCTACCTGCGAAACGATGCGATCTTTTTTCATGTTTTGATCTTCACATTTTGCTTCATTTCGCCTCATTTCGCTTCATTTCGCTACATTTCGCGGCAATGTCGCCCTATGTAACGCCAGTAGCAGGGCGAAACTGCCGCGAAACTGCCGCGAAACTGCTGCGAAACTGCCGCAAAATGCGGCGAAATGAAGCGAAATGAAGCGAAATGTGAAAATCAAAACATAAAAAAGATCGCCATGTTTCGCAGGTACCTGTGCCGCCGTAGTGGAGCCCAGGCTAAAGGGAACCAAGCAAAGTTCACCCCTTTCTAGAGACCCTGTGCATTACTATAGCTAAAAGGGGTCGCCCAGGATAAATATGAACCACATTGGAAGAGGGGACTGAAAACAAATTGGACCCCTCTCTCAGGAGGCCAAAATTATTTTGGTATGCTCAAGTGAAAATTCACTTCTTTTTCTTTTTGAATAGGTTTATTGAATTCATTCACCTCGCCATAGTATCCTTTCTCCCAGCTGTAGTGGGTATCCTTGTACCAGTGCCCTTTTTTGCGGTGCTGTGAACCACATACTTTTGGTTTTAGAAACATTGCCCCCGTGTTGTTGAAATATAACCACTCCAGATAAAGATGAGATGTAACAACACTAAAGGAGTGGTAATTTTTTTACAACAGGGGGTTTGGTGGATTTTCGCATGAACGGGTCAAAATTCTTTGGATCCTCCCCATGGGAGGGGTCGAAATGTTTTTGGTCCCCCCCCCCCTCAGGCAGGTTGAAATTGAGCGCGGCAGACACCTTTGAGCTGTAGTAACGCGCAGGCTTTTTTTGCTAAAAAGGGGTGCAGTTTTTTTGCCCCCCCCTTCAAGAGGGGTCCGAATCTCTTTGCCCCCCCCCCTCAATTCCACCCCCCTCTTGTTTAAGGTACACACCCATGCCACCTGGTGGCAAAAGATGAAGCTACCTAAAACGATACTAAAAGCATATCTCCCTTTTGCATATCATCTAACTCACCTTAACTAACGCTTTAAAGGCCTCCCTATGGCATTCTACACAGCTTGTCACTGTTTTTCTCTGCTTTGAAAAGGTGTGCCCTATTAAAGCTATTATAGGTGTCTAGACTGACTAAAAAAATATTTGATTAATCCCTAACCGTTTTTATTTATCAATGAATCACTTGTTCTTTTGTTGTAAAATGTACATCTTTTGATTCTATGTACAGATGGCTAAGGTTTTGATTTAAAAAAATGTTGGCCAATTGATGGTCTATGTTGTGAAATGTAGAGAAAAAAGCATTATTCAAATTTTGTGTTTTTTCTCTATATCAGTCATGGCTCTTTGGTTTCACTCATTTTCATGGAATGGTTCTGTTGCATATAATCTCCTCTACAGATCTGAGAAGTTTGGTTGAGATATTATGGGTCAATCTTTCAAAAATTTGAAAAACATTGAAAAAGTAGGGGTTTACCCATACACGGTCATAGTTAAGGGTGTCCTATCTTCAAATGTCTATATATCAAAATCTAGCACTTTGAGGTATTGATTTCCTTGTTTCTATTACATCATCATATATTAAACTAATATAATCCCAAGCGATTAAGAGATATTATGGGTAGATCAAAATTGACCGAACCCTGGTGTGTACCTTTAAAAAATGACCACTCCCTATAACTTCTCTAATCTGCCAGCTACTAACACTGCCAACACTGCCAAACCATGACCAAAACTATATTATGTGGACTGGTGCAAGTCCTAAGGTACAGTCCTTTGTTTTTGGTAATTAGGTAATGTAGAATGAAAGTATGATCTACTGTAAAAGCACAAAATGGCTGCTTACCATGTCTGTTAAAATAACACTTGTCCCGTATGACGCTTAGAAGTGAGACATTCCGACAATTTGGGTTAAATATAGCTTCCTCTTTCTCTGTAACGTACAAAAGGAAACATGCATTATTATTATTATTATTATTATTATTATTATTATTATTATTATTATTATTATTATTATTATTATTATCATCATCCTCATCATCATCATCATCATCATCATCATCATCATCATCATTATTATTATTATTATTATTATTATTATTATTATTATTATTATTATTATCATTGTTGTTGTTATTATTATTATTATTATTATTATGAAAATCCCTTTCAGATTAGAAAAAAACGGGTTCAGTATTGCAATAAGAAGATGGCATATGCAAGAAAGCTTTCATCACATGCTGAAGAACGTGAGCTATATTTATTTTCTAAACACCAAAAAAATACAATTAGTCATTCTGCGAATTCGCGATACATCCTAGAAGTTAAGCTTCAAAACGTCAAGGGTGGCCGTCACTACCTTGACGTGATGTCACTGAAAAAAATATGATTCATATCTGAGAAATAAAAGAACTGTCGATGTACACATTGTAATATATCTGTTGAAAAATGAGATTTGACGACGGGGCAAAATATGTCATCGGGTACCAGCGTCTACTTCACTTCCGATAATAAATGTGACGTCACTCTCTGAGGCGTCTGTTCTACAGACAAGATGGAGTCTGATTTCTTCTCTGGTTAAATCCGACATAATCACCGATTTTCTATAATATCTAAGTCAGAAGTTCTCATATAAATTAACCAAACTCTTCAAGGGCCGCTGCTGCCTCTGGGCAGCATCTGAAATACCCCTGAAAAGCTGCTGCTGCAACTGGGCAGCATCAGTGCTGTCTGGGCAGCAATGCAATTGAATGATTTCTATCCCTATAAAACAAATATTACATATTTTTGAAGCAATCCAAAAATATTTCTACATTGATATTATTTCTCCTTGTCAGAAAATTGAAAATTCCGCATCCAATACAACATATGTTCACTCCTTAGCCAGCCACTAGTCCAGGGCAGCGCCTGTATGCAAATTTCATATCCTCATCCTCATATGTGTGTTGGTGTAATACAAGTTACACACCCCAATGTCACGATTATCCATCCGCTATAGGGCACCTGGCCGTTGATAGTAGCACCACCTGTGCTAAGTTGAGAACCTTCAGTACAGGCCCTTGGCCACTAGGTAGCGCAGCTAACCAGGGGTTATGACATCACAGGGCAGGCCACTATTGCTTCTGTCTGAAGTGGTCCCCTTCTATGAGTAGGCCTAGTTACTGAGGGCCAATGCTATTCACATGTCTTCAGGGTAACACAGACTGAAACAATCACCATCCTGACTTAGGCCCCATCTAGAGAGAACCAAAGGAAGCACCGGGGGTTGGACATGGCCGCGCCCATGGCCTAACCCCTAGGAGCCCTATAGTGCGGAACAATGAAGGACTCGCCTAAATGACAATGGACAGCAATCCCATTGCCTTTAAAACTTATTTACATACTCTATGCCAGCGAAAGACTTTCCATATATAGTTGACAAACTGTAACCCGGATTAACAATACTAGATCATAATATTGTCTATACTTTTTTCTATGACAATTTTGGAAGAACGTGATTTTTTCATGAGATATGTCAATAAAACTATTCAAAAAACTATTCTCATTTCCAAGTTACATTTTTCAAGGCCAGCAGTTAAAGGGCAATGTTACAAGCACTGTGCTTATGAACTATGTCAATGGCAGTTGCCATTATGATGTTAGTTATCCTGTTTTCTTTCTTTTATATATACTGCTTGACTGATCATAACACCTCTCATTTTTTGAAAAAAATGTATTAATCTTTCTGCAATGATAGCCTTCGCTTTAGAACATGACTATTGGCTTAGATACAACAGCTTGAGACTAAGTGATAATAAGTATGATCTACCTGTGGAATCAATTTGGCAGTCTCGATAGTCAATATCGAGTTTCTGGATTTGATATTGGGGTTCAAAAGAGATGTCCATTCATTTATCATGTTGTCTTCTATCGATTACCCATGTTCTAAAAGTCATCCGCTTAATAGCACAATGTTGAAAAAAAAAGTACACACACACTCACACACACACACACACACACACACTGAAGGTAGGATTAAGCCACTAGGCCAAAAAAGATGGTGTGTCTCAGCTTACACAGTTTCAAAATCCAGGGTATGTAAGTTGGATTCTGACTATGAAATTGACTCTTAGCTCCAAATTAGCTCCAAATTTACCTAAAATACAGGTATTTTTTCAAAATTGGATACAAATTTCTAGTATCAGCCCTTTTTGCTAGGTAGGGTCGGGTAACCTAAAACACACCTTTTTCTTAATTTGGCCGTAGCTATAAATATGGCCTTAATCAGTCTTGCCCCAACACACCTTAAACGTGGTAGCCCCAGGATAATCCTTACTGCAAATAGCCTATTAAACTGCAGCGAACCACCCAGATTGACGCATAAACCCTCTAATATCCAAAGCCACCCTCTCTCACCTGTATCCAAAACTCTGACTATACACATGCCCTCCAACATATATAGCATGGGCCCATGATTATCCCATAGGAAAGCCCTAAGGCTGTATTTGATAGTAGGAATATACCCAGTGGTCAGTCTGGTGTTGGTGCTTGGTGTTATTCTATACATTAGCATGAGGCTCTGGGGGTTGCTGTGATAATATTTGCCCAGGGAAGTGAAGATAAGTAGGTTCTGATTCATGCGAATTTGAGTGCCAGGGACGCCATATTTTCTAACATGAGTCAAACAAAGCCCCATTAGACCTGCATGTTGTGATTTGGCATATGTATGCTATATAGCACGACCAACCATTGGCAACAGTCTATACGAAAACTTTTTCACCATGCAGGACATTCGGTCCTGCAATTTTTTTTGCTATGCAGGCCTGGCTCAATTTCTGCAGGCCCGGATATTGGAGTACAATCATGCTATTTAAAAATGAAATATAAAGCAAGTGTTTGAACTGGCAATGATAATAAATAGGGTTCCCCCTATATGTTACAATTGTATTGACCATTTTAATATGTAGATTACTGAAGAACATTACAGAAAATATTCACACTTTCTGTTTTATGCTGTAGAAACCTTAATAATGGTCCGATTTACAAGCCGTAAAAAATGGCATATAAGCAGGAATCTCTAGAATACAGCCAGTCATTCGGGCCTGCAGTAGCCTTTTTTCTGCCGGACCGGCAGACTTTTTGCGGTGTCCGGCAGGTTTTCGTATAGACTGCCAACCTAGCTCACGTGAGTGCATGGACAAACATTTAGAGCGAGTTTTACAACAGTCTTACTAAAGATTTAAAACCTTAAAGTCTTCATAATTTAGACTGAATATAGATGTCACCTAGTCTAGTTAATGTTAATATATTGGGGGGCTCTGTCCCCTAACCCCCATTTGTTTCTTTATATTTTTTTCCTCCTCCCCCCCCCATCTAACATTCTGAACCCACTGTCATTGATACAGAAGTGGAGGGACCCTAGTAAGATTAAGAATAAGACTCCAGTAAGATTTTTGTAAGACTCGCTGTAAATGTTTGTCCGTGCACTCGTGTGAGCTAGCTGCCGTGTGCTGCTATATACATCTATAGCTGCTCGAGGTTCACCGTATTGACCCGTATACGTGCCTGGGTGTTTATGAATAGACAAAATTCCCCGCCATTGACATACATGCACATATCATATCACATGATGCGGAAAGCTGAGTGTGAGATGACCCAGCTTCAGCTCATGAAGTATGATGTGCGTTTATGTTAATAAGTGGGGTTTTGGGTTTATTGCATGGCCCTACTGTCTTAAAATGAAGAAAATCATCAAATTTGGCTACCCCTACTCCATTGGGCCATGGAGTATGGAGCTCCCATAGCCTTAACATAGAGAGGGTTGTATCCACCATGTAATAAATTTCAGTTCCCCTATAACAAAGACATACAGATGGGTGTGTTGACGAGGACTTGGCCTACCACTTCAACAGACCTGGACACAGTGACAAAGACATGAAAGTCTACATTCTAGAGTTCATCTATGAACTCCCTCTGTCAAAAAGAGCGAACAAGCTGAGAAAAACCATTGAATGGAAATGGGTACAGAGATTGAGGACACTGATCCCGCTAGGGATGAATATAATGGAAAATCGCTTTGGCTAGACTCACCCCCACCCCCAAAAAGCCACGTCAATTTTTTCCCTACGTTGAACTCTACATTTATGGGTCCAGGTTAGAGTTTGTGATTATATTTTTTAATTATAAAATTCAATACACTGCCCTGTAGTTTACTACATAACCAGCACGGGAGAACTGTCAATTGAAAGACATACAGAATATCATTTCCCACGCCCTAGAAACTAGAGCAGTTCGTAATTAATTGTTCGATATTCACATTTTGGATAAAAACGGTTGGTTTCTAAAACGGCCGGATATCTAAAGCAATGTTACATATCAACAGCATGGTGTCATCAGAATTATTGCCGTGAGTTTATGACTGATAAGTGAGACAACCGACTTATCAACGACCGATTTATCAAGGTCTCACTATCTACAGTATATACTGTAAAACTACAGTAGAATCTGTAACACCCAACTACACTGTCAGAAGTAACTGTAGCTGCACAGTGAATTATACTGTAGATTAACAGTATAAAGGGAGGTATTTTTGTTTTTGAAAAAAACAAAAATACCTCCTTTTATAGTATCCAAAAATACCTCCATTTATTCCGTAAATCTACTGTATAATTCACTACAGTTACTTCTGACAGTGTACATTTACTTCTAACATTGTATGCTACCCTCTAAGTTCTTTTTTTTTGCCACCAGGTGCCATATGCGTAGACCCTGGCTTCTACTTTTAAGTAATAATTCCTGCATAATACATGTTTGTGTGCTGTGTCATATATCTTGATTTATGCACTTTATTATTCTGGAATGCGCACCTGGTATTTGTGTGTTATTCAAATAATCAACAGCCAATGAGATAGCCCCCATGTGTCCGACCCGTTTAACTAGGACCATATATCTATAATTAACAGTTATTACACGTGGTTATTGGAATGTACACTTATTGGGTACATTTCACAGACATAAATAGGATATCTGTAATACGGTTGAATTACTGCCAATTAAGAGATGGCATGTCATTATGTACACATATATTGCAATTATTGTGAAAATACCCAACAACATAACACAGCTGTGCATAATGAAGTGATATCAATTCACCTAACCGACAGGAGGAAGGCCCCCTACTTGGGCCGTAGCATCTACTGTTGATTACCGTTTATACCACAGCGGGCACGGAGAACCAGTCTATACGAAAACTATTTCACCATGCAGGACATTCGGTCCTGCAGATTTTTTCCTTTGTAGGCCGAGCTCAATTTTTGCAGGCCCGGATATCAGAGTACAAACTTGCTATTGAAAAATCAACTATAAATCAAGTGTTTGTACTAATAATGATAATGAATAGTGTTTCCCTGTATATTACAATGGCATAAACCATCTTAACAGTCAAATTACTGAAGAACATTACAGAAAATATCCAAGCTTTCTGTTTTATACCGTAGAAACCGTGCAAATGGTCCGATTTACACGCCATAAAAATGGCATATAGGCAGGAATCTCTAGAATACAGCCAGTCATTTGGGCTGGCAGCAGCCCTCTTTCTGCCGGCCCAGCAGAGTTTTTGCTGGCTATAGCCGGTGTCCGACAGGTTTTCGTATAGACTGCAGAACAAAGCATTTCACACCTCTTGTACACTGCATACAGCTAGTGGTATAAAGTATAAGGCTCCTTCACAGTATTTCGCGTACATAGCTAGTATTGCATGATGAGGTCACGTATGGGCCGTACCAGCCCGAGGTGAGGGCTGGTGCGCCCCATGCGTGACCTTATCATACAATACAAGCTTTATTACACGACCAAAAGACATATTTTTAGCCCCCCCTACCTTTTAGTTGTTGTTTACATCTCCAATTTAGTTGTTTATATCGTTAATTTGCATCGTTCACATCGTCGTCTGCTTTGTTTACATCGCCGCCATTGTTATATCACGTGACCAAAATGCTGCCCTCTGATTGGTCTAGAGCCCCAAAAAGCGTACCACACGTAGGGGTGGTACGGGAAAACATACCACACCCCCGGGTGGTACGATTTTCCTTCTTTGTTCTAATACAGGATCGTACTTGTAACGTTAGGTCGTGTAATAAAGATTGGTACACGTCCTATAACTACTACATAAAAGGACGTGTTTTGGCTTCTCTATTTACAATGTGCACAGCATCTCATATGACAATGTTGTCTGGAAAATATTTTGGGTCAAATCACTGTTACAATTTCATGTAGGGCCTTTAAATGTTCATATACATGAATATGCTCCTTTATCAAAAAGCGACCCCCTTTTTCCGGTCAATACTGAAATCTAAACCACCCATTCCCTGAGGATGGTGTCAGACGGATCAGGAAGTGCAGGGGCTGAGTGTATTCCTATGTAATGGAGACCGTCCACCCGTCCGTCCATGAAAACCGTCCAAAAAAGCAGGGATCTGGACGTTTTTCATGGACGGACGGACAGTTGGCGTCTCCACCAACGTCTGTTCGTCCAGTCCGTCCGTCACATGGACGGACAAAATGGATGGACGGATCCTATTCCTGTTCTGTTCGTTCATCCGTCCATCCATCTGTCCATTCCGTCCATCACAGTGTGACCAATCAGGACGGAAAATGTCTGTTTTCTGATGGAAAAATGGACATACGGGCATTTCCAACTTTTTAGGTATGTCTGTCCATCCATGTTTGCCACACTGACGAAATGGACGGACGGATGGACAAAATGGACGGATGATCGATGGACAGAATGGACGGACGGATGGACGCATGGACGGACAGATGGACGGATGGAAGAGGGAAGTGATCCGTCCGTCCATTTTGTCCGTCCATGTGACGGACGGACTGGACGAACAGACGTTGGTGGAGACGCAAACTGACTGTCCGTCCATGAAAAACGTCCAGATTCCTGCTTTTTTGGACGGTTTTCATGGACGGACGGGTGGAGGGTCTTTGATGGAGACACCTCTTAATGGTCGCGGAAAAATCTAGTGAAAGCGGGACTTGATCCCACGACCTATAGATCCATGAACTTGTCACTTTACGAGTCTATATTCATTATTTAACAAAAGGGTGTGCTACCAAAAATATGTTTTATTTTTAAAGAGGGTACTTTCTGGGCTCCTGAAATCCGCGATTTTACCATAAATAGGGTGCTTTTTCAAAGCCAAACCTTGTCTGTAGTGGGTATATTAGTAACTCAATAACGAAAACGGTGTCAATACATATTTAGGTCTTTGGGTCTATTGGGTTTTTGGTCTGCTCTTTCTACCAGGTCCTGCTTTAAGTGTTAAGTGTCCAAATAAGTCTCTTTATATCCATCTAGTTCTGGTTGCCTACATTAGCTAAATAAATTAGGTTGAAAGAAATTGGTTTTCTAGGAATGACAGACCTTCTTAGATAACACCACTGTGCAGAATTAGTGTAATTCTTGTAGTATTAGCACGATTGATTATGCAATATTATGTAATAGATATGAATATACTGGGCCAAGCTGAATCCTGAACAACAGGATAATGTCACCAAACAGGCCTTCTTGACCTCGTTGACTGATAGATACCTTGTCCCACTAGACCCAATCCTGGTCTAATAACAATCATAATAAATTGACATATACAGACCATAAAACATGTACATTACTGAACACTCACTTTCTTTCTTTTGGCATCTGATAGAAAAACGCCCTGTGTAACTGTCATAAGCTCTGCCAAATAAAAAATGTTCAATCTCAAACTCAATAATGATGATATCATCACACACAGAAAAGTGAGAGTCATTGTCGCTAAAACTACCCTCAGGCACTGCCTGACTCTCAGGTGAGGGTAGTTTTAGCGACAATGACTCTCACTTTTCTGAGGGTGATGTATGAGTTATTTGGATGATAATGATTGAATATACTTTTAGTAATTCATGTTGTATTGTGTTTACCAATAAGAGTAGGCACACCATTCATTCACAGCTGGTCCACAACCTCCAGGGTAGTGAGGGAGGGGGTGGGTGAGTGCAGGTGCATGCATGTAGTGTTTGTGTGTGTTATGCTAATGAGATCAGAAGATGCTGTGTGTTGATTGGTGGAGAAATGCTGCACGTGGGCAGCCTAGATGAGAGAGGGAGAAACAAGTTTGAAATAGAGTAGTCTTAAACTGTCCACTGACTGGTCTACATTGTTCTTATTTTATGTATGAATTATGACATGAGGACTTGATATTACAACATGGTCACTCTTAATACAGCGTGCTTCAGCCTACGGGTGTAATTAGGAGACTACCGTAAAACCTCGTGTATAAGCCTAACTCGCATATTAGCCGCATCCCAAACTTTGGGAAATCCTATAAATCTAAAAATGAAAATTTATTTTATTTATTTTATTTACTTCAAATTTTATTTATGATAATTTTTATTTATGTTGATGATTTTGATTTTGATTTTGATTTTGACTTTCTGCCGGGCCGGCAGAAAGAGGGCAGCTGCCAGCCCAAATGACTGGCTGTATTCTAGAGATTCCTACCTATATGCCATTTTTTTCTACAGTATAAAACAGAAAGCTTGAATATTTTCTGTAATGTTCTTCAGTAATTTGACTGTAAAGATGGTTTATACCATTGTAATATACAGGGAAACCCTATTTATTATCATTATTTGTACAAACACTTGATTTATAGTTGATTTTTCAATAGCAAGTTTGTACTCCGATATCCGGGCCTGCAAAAATGATTTATGATGATTTTTATTTATTTATTTACTTCAAATTTTATTTACTTCAAATGAAGTACATGAAAATTGTTAATTTAGTACTGTATTATACTTTTAAAAACTCTCATATAAGCCGCATGATTGGTATCAAAAGAAAGCTGGCTCTGATTCGCGTACAAGCCGTGGCTTCTGCGGGAGATTTTAAGGTAGTCCACAGTCCACACGACCACCTGAACATTTTATTGAACAGAATTGAATATATAAATGTTAACTATGAAAAGACTGCATTGTGCTCTAGTGTCCTTTCTCATCCTGATGCATGAATCCTAACAAGACACGGCACGCTGTTTGCATATAACCAGTTGTTAGCCACGCTATGGGCCCCCTTGGACCCACGTCGGGACGAACTTACGGAGTCACTAAACGCCGCCCATTCTGTGCATAATCTTAAAAAGCCCACGTTTCCCGTAATCTTAATAACGAAACCCCACATTTCTCTCAATCTTAATAACGAAACTCAATCTAGTCCTAATACAGGGGCTCTGCCCCCCAACCCCATTCTTCTTTTACTTTTTTTCCTTCTTTAATAATGGTGAGTACTATTAAGACTTTAAGATTATGCCAGAAGTGGGGGATTTAAGATTACGCACAGAATGGCGGCGTCTAGTGACTCCGCAGGTTCGTCCCTTGTTGCCCCTTGGACCCACAAGTGGCTTCAAGTGGTTTGCATGCCAATAAGTGGCATGCAAACTGGGAGTATTCAAACCAAGTGCTGTTTTGGGTTTATTCTTCCTGCAACAACAATAGCAAACAGTCACACAATCATGTTGGTTTTATCATTTTGAAAATCCACCCAGAAATAAGCATTTTAGAGTTAATTTGGATATGAACTCTTCTGCAAGAATGACTGTGGTACACCTCGCTCACACTAGCGTGGTGTACCACCGTTGCACACTCCCGGAGTGACCATACACGTCCATGGCCGGTATGTTGTCACTCACAATTTACTATATGCATCATGGGTAGACACCTGAAAGAAGTGCCTTGAATTTTAATAGGGTATTGGATTGGAGAGGAGGGAAGGTGTATTGAGCAATCAGGCCTGACCTAGTAATAACCTTCAGTTTCAGAGTAGTACTCAGCAGTGATACAGCCCAGTGAATAACGGTAACCAGTCGGTTCTATTTATGGGTGATTGGGGATCAAACAACAGGGTCGGTCCAGGTAAAACCAGCCAGTGAGGATCAGCCAGTATATATGGGTGATTGGTGCCCATTGAGGGTGAGTATGGGGATGAAAACACAGCTGTATTCAGTATGCATACATGGATGCACCTTCAGTTTATGCAAACTGTTGCAAGGAACTGTTGTAGCATGCGTCAAAAACGTCGCTTATGGGGTACGTATCTTCTGTCCACCCATTTGGGTCTCTAGTCAGTCCTATAGCTGCAGCAGCCTTAGACAACTCTATGAGGGGAGCTTTTGTAAGTTTAGACATAGTCACACCATGTGCCTTAAGATGTGCATGTAACTCTTTCACAGATGAGAGCTCCACATTCTGTCCAGTTCTGCCATGGTTTAGAAGTGATCCCCATGCACTGGCTGATTTTACCTGCACTGACCCTACTGACTGCACCCAGCAGAGGGCAATGCGTTTGTTTGATCCCCAATCAGCTATAAATAGAACAACTGGACAACTCTATAGGGTGAGGGGTGAGGTAGAGTAGAGTGGCTATTGAACACCTGTACATAATATGCCAGGTATTGGAAATACATGGAGGGCAAGTTGTAATTTGGGGGAGGGGGTTGGTCCAGGGATCTATGCATATCATTAACCGCTAGCGATTAGCTACCCACAATACACAGAGTGAATTGTCAGTGTGAAGAAACAACACCGTTTCTACACACTGATAGGGAGTATGCCACCGTTGTACGCCCCACACACGCCGTCGGTACCTTCAGTGCTTTACTTACACAGCATAAAAAAGAAGTCCAGGTTGCCTCCAGAATGACTCCCCTCTCTAGGTCAGCCCAGGTCCTTATATGACTCCCTTGGGTGAGCCAGGGAGCTATGTGACTCCCCCAGGTGTCTCCTGTAGGTCAGCCAGGGAGTCACCTAGGCTCTCTTGGGCAACCTGGGCTCCCCTAAAGAGGGGAGTCATTCTAGTCTCACACTGTCAGACCCAGGGGGGGGGGGGGTACTTGATTTTTTTCTGATAGGGGTGTGAGGCTGGACCAATGACAACCCTTACCCTTGCTAGGGAGCTTTTGCCTCAAAAACCTACCCTTGCTAGGGCATTTTCGGCCGAAAAGTCCTTGTTTTGAAGAGGAAAAACAACAAATGTGTCATGGATGAGTAATTTCGCTGAGAAATTTTTGCTGTGTCCGCAAAATTTCGGCAAAACATGGGCAAGAATGGGACATTTTGGTGAAAAACGGGTCATTTTGGTGAAAAAGTGACCCTTGCTAGAGACATTTTGTTGAAACTAGACCCTTGCTAGGGGCATTTTTCTCTGAAACAGGACCCTTGCTAGGGAGATTTTGTTGAAAAAGTACCCTTGCCAGCCGCACACCTGTGTATACAAACTATACTCAGTGCCCCCCCCCCCCCCCCCGGCTGTGAGACCCTCCCACCCGAGTCCAAACAGCCGACGGGGACTGAGTCTAGAGTAATTCTGTAGGCAACCTGGACTCCTCTTTGATACAGTTTTTTTTTCTCTCTGCATATATGGGTCTTCTGTATGCTTTGTGGTTGTAGGTAGAATAAACGCGTGGCGAGCACATTGCAGGGTTGCAGTCCGCATCATGCCGACTATACAAGGTTGATACATTCCCGGTCGGTCGGGATGATGATGTATCAATGCGGTACTGGCGAGATACTTGGTGTATTGTGATGTTGCTCTCTCCCTATAGTCCAAGGGGTGGAGCTAGAGAGAGAGAGCCCTGGAGCTAATTATAACCTTAATAATGGTTCTGATCGATATAATTGAGCCTCGAGTTTCTATACAGATATCCATATCATTGAACCCATGCAGCCCCCAACCAAAGCTAGCCCGTAATTATGCAGGTAACCAGCTACCTGTTGTAACCAGTAACTGATCTTCTAAAATTGGCAGATGAATTATGAACATCTTGGTATACAGAATTTCACTATTGAATTAGTAATATCATATATCCCAAGTGCCCAAACATGTATCGAATGTATAGCCCAGTAAACAAAAAAAAGTTATACAACGTTATATAACGTTTCTCTGTGGCTCCTTATCATGGCAAAACATTATATAACGTTGAAAACATTATTTTGACGTAAAATAATGTATTTTTGTCAGCTGGGAGATGTTGCCTGAACTTAGCCATACAACATACAGGAAATCATTTCGCTGACGACTACAGGTCTATATGTGTAGGTGTAAAACACTTAGTACTCTTTAATTCCTGGCCTTGAAAAATGTAATTTGTAACGAATATCAAAGGTCGGCGGATATTACCACCCACGGACGGCGGATATTACCTACCTCCATATCGTACCGTGATGAACATGGTTAAATCCGGGTATAGGGGAAAATTTAATTAGGCATCTATGAGACCAACTTCCGCGTGTTGATATTAATACCGGGAACGGTCAAAAACAGTCGCAGTCATCTCCTCCAGGTGAATAAAGTACGTGTAATGTCCTGTGTAACTATGATCAGGGGTAGATGGGAATGCCTGGAGGAGATCCTTACTCCCTGGAGTCTCGGCACGGATTGGGAAAGCCGAGTATACACGTCGGAAGTCGGACCGAACGCTACTTTCCCCTGCAGACGACATTTAACTCTTCACCAGGAAATTTCCCGCCAAAACTTTAAAAAATGAAGAAAGTTTCATAATGTTTCATGCAATTCTTTTACGTGTGGTAGATTATGATGATAGTGTTTGATGGTGTGAATTTAAGCAGCATTTTCGGTGGGATATACTATGATTTGGTTGTATTTGAGTACTTAATGTGGGAGTGGAAGAGTTATTGGGTTGGATTTATAGACGAGGTAGTAGGGGTACTGGTATACAGAACGTCAATGTTGGTCAATAGTATCTGGGGGTGGTAGGCCTCTGTTGGAACGTTGCCAAGGGTGCTTGTTGGGACAAATCAAAGTTAGGCAAGTGGGTCAAAAGACGTTTATAGTGATTCCCAATCCCTATCACAATATATGTTGTGGATTCTTTACGAGGCCATATCGCGGTTTTATTACCATGTTTGATAAGGGCAAACTCAGGTTGTAAAATATTTCAATAAAGAGTGTTATAGCCCTACATATGCCAGAAAATATCCCAGCTAACAAAACAACGTTATAATACGTCAAAATGACGTTATAAAACTTGATAAAACGTTGTGCCATAGTATTAGGAGCCTTAGAGACATGTTATTTAACGTTATATAACGTTATGAAATGTTGTATAACGTTTTTTGTTTGCTGGGAAAGGGTAGATTCACCAGTAGTAAGACACCCAACTCGAATCGGATAATTAATTTTTAGGGGATATCATACATGGAAAACTTTTTATACGGACTGTATTAAAATGTCAGACTCATTGTATGCTGAATCTACCCTATATATTTTTTCCATTGGGAAGTGAGGGGAGGGGTCAGATTAAGCGCCCAGGCACTTCCAATTTTAATGCAATGTACCACTCTACTCCTAGAGCTTATACGATATTGGCGCTCAATCAAGACCAGGATTTAATATTCATGTAAATATGCCACCTATTGGAAAGAGCCATTGCGGTACATTGATCGGACCCTGTACCATTTGCATTTAACCCTTTTAGGACGGATGTCGCCGGGGAAGCATTGGTGCATCATGCCGACCCTTGGTGAGTGTCTGAACCCCGTAGGGTCGGCATGATGCTTGAATGCAGCCCTGGCGAGTTACATTTCCTCCAACCTTTGCTGACTCTAACTCTGACAACGATGGAATCTGGAAGGAGATATAGTATCCTGCCCAGAGTAAATTATCAAAAGTGCCCAATATTTTCTACAACGTTAACCTAGCACACATCCAATAAGAATTAACGATCCCTCAAGAAGAGCTGTATGGTACTTTGGTTATTCCTCACTAGCGGGATACCAGTGCTGCCACATTTGGGGGCACTTAGAACTAGCAGTATGGGTCTCAGGGGGGGCTAAACATCAGGGGGGAGAGTGGAGCAATGATTACACTAGGCCTCTACATGTGTATTATGCATTGGTTGTACCTGGACACACCTTTTATTATCTGTCCACTATAGGGTTGTGGTTAGGACAATGGACTCATGACTAGCAGTACCTAAGTTCAAATCCCCTCCAGGCTAGGTGTGGTGACCATTTTAACCCCATTGGTTGCAAAAGCTTGCACCAAAAGTTTTGGCAAAACGTTTTTGTAAAACATTTTATGAACCTTTGCAAAAGGTTTGGGTATAGTCTTTTGGTAACCACTTTTGGTAACCATCTATGTTACACTAAAAGCCACACCAAGGACCGAACCCGGGACCCTTAGATTGGGAGTTCCAGGCTCTTCTGGTTGAGCTATGGAGGCTGCTGGTAGGTCCAGGTACAATAGGTAAACTTTGTTATTGATTATCCTCATTAATGATCAATGCTAAATAATCGGGACCTTTAGCAAACCCGATGTAGCTTATTTGGCCCAGATGTATCCTATGCTTTCAGCACTGCTACGTCTGCGTTAAATGAGCTTTTACGTGGTTGCTAAAGGTCCCTAATGGTAGGCCTAGACTGTAATAGGGACCTTGAACAACCAATGGGGTCGAACCCAAGGTAATAAACTCAAAGGCATGTTCCCTAACAGTACAACTTATTGTACCTGGACCTACCAGCAGCTGCCATAGCTCAACCAGGTAAGCCTAGAACTCCCAATCTAAGGGTCCCGGGTTCGGTCCTTGGTGTGGCTTTTAGTATCCTATGCTTTCAGCATAGATGGTTACCAAAAGTGGTTACCAAAAGAATATACCCAAACCTTTTGCAAAGGTTCATAAAATGTTTTACAAAAACGTTTTGCCAAAACTTTTGGTGCAAGCTTTTGCAACCAATGGGGTTAAAATGGTCACCACACCTAGCCTGGAGGGGATTTGAACTTAGGTACTGCTGGTCATGAGTCCATTGTCCTAGCCACAACCCTATGGTGGACAGGTAAAAGATTGCAGGTGTCCTAGCATGCAGGGAATGTAGAAGTTTCACTCTCCAAGCAGAGCTTTAGCCCCCTGATCTGGTCCACATGATTTGCTGAAGCTAGTGACTGGAAAGGAGAGGGTGCATACTGGGACCAGTCCAATATGGCGCTGTCCAGTGGACATCCAGCTAGTGCGGAATACAATTATGCCCTTGGACGTCATGATGCATGCATGCCGCACTGACGGGTAACTTGTCAATGCTGCATTTATATGCATCATGACGACCTTTCAGGAACATATGATAACCCGAGTGGGTTTGAGAGGGTGTTTGAATACAGCCCTGGCGAGGTGCTCGCTAGGGCTACATTAATGTATTATGGTTTTTGAGTTTGAGTTGAATTGTTTTATTAGGATTATCTCAATTCTAGGAGAGCTCTCCCCATATCGCCATAATGCAACCTATAACTTTTACAAATTACAGGCATTTACAAGGACAGATACATACTCAAATATATTAGACCATTATTTCAAGAGTCAGTGATATCAAAAGTCAGTGTGTGTGTTCATTTTGCACTCAGATAATCTACTCATTGGGTATCGGTAGAAGGTCATCCGGCGTCAAAGACGCGGTGAATTTTGATTTGTTGTCCTTGATAAAGGAATGTACTTCAATGATCTGATGATGCGCTATATGCGGCTTTAATTAAAGGGATAATACAAAAAAAGTTAACTGGTTTGAGTTGAGGTTGAGTTTGTATTTCCTTCTTGTATAAATCACATGGTCTTCCCTCTGGCCTTCTTATGTGTAGAGCTACGTTCCCTTCATAGAAATCAACCCTTATAATCCAGAATTGTATATAAATCATACAAAAATAGGATATAATTATGTACATCACTTATTTAAAAAAATCAATATTAGAGTACAGTGCTATGCATGTCGTGTTGAACATGTTATTTGCATTTATCGTTTGTCATAAATCGTTTTCTTTCCCATACTGCCTGTATGTCTCATCCTAGCTACGACGTATGACTCGCCAACAGGGCCTTGGCTACTATAATGCCAATTTTAGCCTGTTAGGCGTACATGATATAAATACCAAGTCGACTATATTCGTAGTATGACAATGATTGATAGGATAATGAAAAGAGAAAATGCTATTGTATAGAAAAATATATTCGGCCTGAAACCGAAGTACTTGTGTATCCAGAAGAAATGAGTGAGTTTGATACATTTGAAAATCATCTGGTATAATGCATTGGTACCTGGTAGTGTCTGACAAATCGTTTTAACACTAGGATAATTGGAACACCATTGATTAGCGAACTCAAGCTCATTATCGAGGTTCTGACGTGCTTCAGTAAAGCTATCACCGGCCATTACAATTACAATAGGCCCCTATCCATTATAGCAGTTTTTGGTATGTTTGTCGGCGCCAAAAGCGTTTCTTTTATTGCTGGACTTCAAAACTATATTTGTCTCCCTATGGAAGACCTGGATGACAAAATTCTGTGTTACAATATATGTAGTATATAGCCAGGTCGTTCTACTATATTCACTGAGTTCATATAGCTATTGAAGCATACTAGAAGATAATCTGTAACAGAAATTGTTGGGTAGTTGGATTTTCTTATAGGCATTTGTATTTTTTGAAAGAATAGAACATAGCTTGCCATGGAAACAGTTCAGATGTCAAAATGGGTGATTTTTCGCTACCTTTGAAATTCAAACCTCTGCATGTATATATAATGTGCTAAAATAATATGGAAGCTGTAAAATTCAAAACACATACTAAGTAGGTCACTTACGTTGAAGATCCAAAAAAGACAATTTATAATGGTATTGACGTGGTGAAAGACTGACGAAAACGTGCCCTTTTGCCCATCCCACAGTATAGAATCCACTATGTATGATTGTCATGTCGAGAAATGATGAGAAATGAAAGCTCTTCATTTGCTTAGATCCTTGCTATAAAAATGATAATTCATAATATTTGACTCTGATATTATCCATTATGTCTACCTACTATGAAAATATTCAAACTTATCCTCAATCTTGATGATTAGTTTGAGGAAAATATAGCTCATACAGACATAAAAGTGCTTAAAATCTCATTAAAAGATTTAATGGGATAAGTACTTGAAAATTACCTGTTTTTTGCAATCAAGAGATAGCATAAGGCCAAAAAAAAAGGTGTGTTTCAGGCAACATGGTCAGAATTTCTAGGGTAGGTAGGTCGGATTTTTTTTTTTTACATAGAGAGAGTACCAGGAATGAGTCGTGAATCAACAAATCGACTCACGACTCACCAGAATGATTCAATAATTCCTCTATTGACTAGGAATATCAAGAAGTTATTGCATATTCCTCTTAAAAAAACATTTTCTGAAGATAATCAATTATTCAGGCCTCTGAGGTCACTGGGAGCTTGTTTTTCTTGAAAGAATTTGTAAAAATTGAGAAAAATAAACAATAAAAATCAAAAAAAAAAAAATCTCCAAAATTGGGAAAAAAATGCTAGGGTCGGCCCTTTTTTGAATCTAGGGTCGGGTTGCCTGAAACACACCTTTTTTTTTGGCCTAATATATATTGAGCTGTAATATTAAATAAATGTGCAAAGTTTTCATGTTTTGTATTAGAAAATGATCAACAACAAACAGTTTTATTTAAGAATGGAAGTATATTTTTGGCTGGAATATATAAATTCACTATTTTGGCCCATCAATATGCATACCGATAAGTCTCATGAATAAGCCAAACCTGTGTATGAGCCACATACCCCAACTCTGACAGATCCTATAAGCCCAGGGGGCTCTGATCATGGCGACCTTAGAATTGTAGGATACTTTTAAAGCTGCTTGTGCAAGCCGCATCCTACATAGGCATGTTTGTTATCTAATTATTGGTTCTCCTTCACTTACAATCCGCGGCTTATATGCAAGACTTTATGGTAAGGACAATCAAAAAAATAAAATACATGTAGTTTCTCATTACCGCGTGCATCATAAAAACTGGTTTTTCTTTTTTTTTGCAAATCTTTGATAAAAATATTATAAAAATGGACAAACATTGACATATTTGGTATCAAATTCAAGTTAATTATGCAATGCAGTAGTATAGAAATAACTTACATTTTTCTCCGATTCTTTAAGATCAATCAATTCATAACCAATAAGATGGGAATTTTGGTTATGAAAAGCATACATTATTCTATACATTTTAGTAAAATCAGGATTGACTCTCCTTCTAGAGCTTAACTATGCTGGACTCTAGATGGAGAGTCAATCTTTGTGCTGGATTGTGGAAAAGGGATAAACATATGGCAACATTGGCCATGTCGGTTATTTTTTCTCTGTATATCCATTCTAGCCATATAAAACCTGAGCAACCTTTAATATCTGCTGGCCTTATGATAAGTCTCTTATCACTTTCATTTCAATTCCATCCTTTGTATCACTATCGTCCGAGGACGGATGACCTAAATCGTAAAACATATCCTCATCCGGGACGGGTGACTTGGGAGACAGAGAGACAAATGGAAGCAATTTGACCATGTGGCGACTATGTAAATAGACTTGTTGGTGAAGTCTCTTAGTCTGTACATTATCATCCAAGCAATCCTCAGCCAACTGGTAGGGTTGCTTGCGACTGTTTAATGCAACCGGCCGTTTACTTTTCAATTGCGAAACTTTTCTACTGGAAGGCTCATTCGAACTACAGGTGTCCCCTTGTGTTTTCCCGATGAATGACGCCAGAGCCAACTTACTTGATTCAGTGGAGCCTTTATGCTGTCGCTTTGGTATGTAAGGCACAAGACTTTGCCTTGAAGTACTGGGTCTGGCTTGTTGTATATCCCAGGGTTCTGGCGATGTCACTCCTGGGTTCTCCACCCCATGTGCTGATTGGTCAATGAATGCCACAGTTGTATTATTTGGGTTCTCCACCCCATGTGCTGATTGGTCAATGAATGGCACAGTTGTATCATTTGGGTTCTCCACCCCATGTGATGATTGCTCAATGAATGCCACAGTTGTATTATTTGGGTTCTCCACCCCATGTGCTGATTGGTCAATGAATGGCACAGTTATATTATTTGGGTTCTCCACCCCATGTGATGATTGGTCAATGAATGCCACAGTTGTATTATTTGGGTTCTCCACCCCATGTGCTGATTGGTCAATGAATGCCACAGTTGTATTATTTGGGTTCTCCACCCCATGTGCTGATTGGTCAATGAATGGCACAGTTGTATTATTTGGGTTCTCCACCCCATGTGATGATTGCTCAATGAATGGCATGGTTGTACTCTCAGTACTACTAGAGTTTGTACTATCATTGAAAGGATCCTGTAATTGGAGAAGTTGGCTGTTCACTTTATCAGGTTCACCCCCTGAGGTTCCCAAGTAGTCGGCACAATCTCCATTATAATCTTGGATAACTGATAAGTTTATAACAGAAGTTCCTATTCTTTCTCCCCCAACCAAGGGCTTAGCATGAACTGTCCTATCTGATATTTGACAGTTCTCGTCACCACTGTCTTCAAAACCATGATTCAATTCTGCTTTCTCCTTTTGATAAATATCTCTCTTGTCTTGGGAATCTTGATGTAAATCATAGGCTGAAAGCTTTCGTAGTGGATGTGTTTCACTCGATGTGGCCGAGTGTGGAGATTCGATAAACGATGTCCGTCCCATTTGTGGGGAGGATTCTTCAGCGTCCTGCTCTTGAAGGTCGTTCCAGCAGCCGCCGTGGTCTTCTACTCTGCCGAGGTACACACCTTCTTTGTTGTAACGGGCAATGTTGAAGATACCTTGATTGCTCAGAACGTTGTCCATGGGTCTGTGCAAGGGAAGAGAAGGTAAATTAGGTGATTTATCAAATCATTTTCATTGTTTATGACATGGATGTTGCGTAAATGTGAAATCTCAATTGCCTGCCCCACCCAATTATGGATGAAAAGAAAAGTCTAGTTCAATTTCAGTGAACAGTCCGTGAGTCAAGGCTACAGTTTTTAAGTAAAGTTATGGCTGCCCAAGTTTAAAAAAACAAAACTAACCTAGGGACTTCCCACCCCAAGTTGCTATTGACCTACCTACCCTTAGACCATGTGCAGTGAGACCTAGATAACCGGACCAACCCTGTTTCATAGTCTCCGGAGCAAACAGTCACTTATCGGACACTTGCCAATTCTCTAGCGTCAACTGGAGCGACAGTCTGCCACGTTCCACAGTGACTTCGGCACTCATTGGTCACGCTTGGATGTATGGGCGCTCTGATTGGTCAGTGCCCCCCCCCCCCACACGTACAAAATCGTACTTGTGGCAGATTAGTGTGCTGCAGACTCTGGCTCTCAGCAGTGACGAGAAGCAAAACGAATGGATTTGGCAGTGTTTGCTCTGGAGACTACCCCGTATCAGGATAAACACAGCCGGATGTTGAATCTGCCAGATAATTGGAGCACATTCATATATATATATGCTGATGTATAGAACTGTCCCTGGCAGAATTTGTCGGATAATTGAGCGTCCTAGATTATTGACCCGGCCCCTGCACTCTGGAACCTAGTGGAAAGAGTACCCTTTTTATGGTAAAATAGCGGATTTAAGCGGCCCATAAAGGACACCTAATTTGATTAAAACACTTTGGAAAAGCCAGCACTGCACCTCTATGTAGGGGCGAGGGGCGAGGATCCTAGACCTTGTGCATGCTACTCTCATGCCCTGCTTAGGCCAAAAAAATAGGTTTGTTTCAGGTCACCCGACCGACCCTATCGAAACAGGGCCGACCCTACGTTTTTTTATGCAATTTTGAAGATTTTAAAATATTTTTAGACTTTTTTGGGGTCAATTTTAGGTTTACAAAATTTTGGAAAAAAATCTCTCCATTTTTACACTTTTTTAGGTCAATTTTAGAGGGGAAGTAAAAAAAAAAATGTTAAGAATTTTTTTTTTAAATCCGACCTACCGACCCTAAAGTTTCTTCCCATGTTACCTGAAACAAAACTTTTTTTAATTTGGCCTTATAAAGAAACACCCCCTTTCCACTGAGTCAGAGCAAAGAACACCCCCTTTCGTCAGATTCTTTTTAAAAAATGACTCCCTTTTCCGCGATTTTTGTAACATGGATGGTGTCAGAGATATGTGGAAGTGCAGGCTGGGATTATTAAAGGTCGGATAAGGCTGTGTCTCACGACCTTGGGCCAATGTTTTTGTCTCTGACCGGGTGCCGTCTCTGACCAGGTGCCGTCTCTGACCCGGTGCGGTCTCTGACCTGGTGTCAGAATGAAGTGTTTTTTTATTTTTAACATACTCATATATATTAGGATTTGTAAAAACGTTATGGCAGTTGTTATGTAACTATAATTAGCTTCCTGCTGTTAGTGCTAAACTCCCAAATGGCGTCCGGTCAGAGACGGCACCTGGTTAGAGACGGCACCGGGTCAGAGACAAAAACATTGGCCCGAGGTCGTGAGACACAGCCATAAGCAAGGTCTCACTGTGGCATCAAACATCTCCTAAAAGCAATGTCTCACCTCTGATACTCGAGATGTGGAATAGGAAATATGCGACGGATCAGGCACTTGCACCATATCTTGGCCATCATTCGTCGGAAGCGTTGGTTGAGGAAGGTGTAGATCACCGGGTTGATGACGCAGGAGGATTTGGCAAACATGGTTGGTAGGGTAAGGAGCCATGCTGCAGGCTTCCAGCCAAAGGCATGAGCCACCGAGATGACAGCATAGGGAGTCCATACCATGATGAAGCAGAATACCATCACAAAACACATCTGTTCAATTAAATAGATATAAACACTATCATTATAAACATTATTTAAATGATAAATAAACATTTGTACATAAAACATTAAGCATATCTTTTTGTTTGAATGTAGATCTAATAACATTGTGGATACTCTGCATAGAAATCAGCTGTTATCTTTATAAATGCCCCCCCCCTGTGGTTGTTGTTGTTTTTTCGTTTATTTTTATCCTGAGGAGATACATAACCTTATAGATTGTCTTATTGTATTTCACAGCTTTATCATTATATAGAGAATTCCGTTAAGCGGTAATCAGTTCCACTTGCCCTATTAGAGGGGGTGGTAATGGGATGTGGGGCTGTCCAGGGTATAGTTGGACAGTCCCACTACCCTTGAGTTGGATTACAATGAGAGTTAGTTAAATTTTGAATAGTAATAGAAAGTGTTTAGCTCAAGGCTAATGCGAGGCGTGATATATTAGTGTCTATGTCATTTGTACTTAAGGTACTGACAGCCTCAAAAGAATAAGGATTATATAATGTATAAGATAGGAAAGTAGAGATAAAGAGTATAGTAAAGGAAGGAGAGGGAAAGTAGGTATAGAAGAAAATTAGGAGTAGAAAAAAAATAACAATATATAATGGATGAGCGGGGGCAACATCAGTGGCGCCCACTTATCATTTATGCAAGGGCCTCGGATGTTATACTATAGGTTGGCAACATAAATGGTCAGATAAAGATATATAAAGATATATATATATAGAGAGAGGGGGGGTATATGTGTGTGTGTGTGAGGGTGTGTGATTGTATCAATCTTGCTGTAATGTTTCTTGGGCCATGGAATTAATTTAGTGGATTATAGAATTCATTTTCAGAATAAAAGTTGTACCTTTCCCAAAATCCAAAGATAAAGTCATAAACTCATGAAACTAAAATACGCACATGATTGGTCTCTATTTAATTTTCAATGGCTATGAAATCTACAATAATATGTAATTACTATTCATAATGTAGTAATGATATTAATTAAGTACAAACTTGAGGTATACACTCAATATTACATCCCAAAAATGAATTCCCAAAGAAGGATACTTATTCGTGGATATTGACTGTTCCATGAATGGTCTGTCTTGATAATCTTTATAAAACATACATGTGATACACTCTCACAGGTACAACGGTGCCTTTAAATCCATGTAAAAAACCTCTGATAGGACCAACGACTAAATGAACGCCTATTTAATGACCATATGATATGACCATTGAAAGGATCAAGATCCCAAAGCCTCCGACGTCAAGTGCCAATGTAATTTATATTGTATACATAATTATAAAGAGCATAATTATAGAGAGTGCCCCCCTGGGTGGTGCTTATACTCTTAGACATGCTTGTCATGTGTTGTTCACCTATAACAACTACCCTACTTAACCCTGGTCGCACCCATGCCATGGTCATGGTAAATGATTAGCCCAGACAAAGCCCTCTGCTCTGATTTGCTGATAATTAGGGCGGACTACTTTTCTGCCAGTGGAAAGGGTCAATACAGGAATAGTTATCACCATAGTGTGCTGTTTCCCGTTGTTTCAAAATATTGACTTCGCCAAATGATAATAAATAAACTTAGCAGTTGGTAAGGCAATTATCTAGTAAAAATGTATGCATGGTAGACATCTTCATATTGGGCAAAAATGCAATCCTGGATCAAAATTGTTTTTAAATAGGTTTATTGACACATCTCATTATATATATATATATATATATATATATATATATATATATATATATATATATATATATATATATATATATATATATATATATATATATAATGAGATGTGTCAATAAATGTGTCATTATATATACATCTTTACTAGATAATTGCCTTACCACCTGCTAAGTTTATATAACGTGTTACACAGTTTATTTACACACTTAGCAGTTGGATGACTGGCTGCTGAGTGGCCTTTCTACAATTAGCAGGAGTGATACAGCTAACTCCTATCAGTTGTACCCCCTCCCCCATCACCACCTCTTTTATTAGTCTTGACGTATATATACCTGTCCCCTCTTTTCCCACTGAGCAGGCTGTTTTACTGCAAATGACAAATGACAGAACTGTGGATGGATCCCTTTACCCAACAAGCATATAAAGCATTTGCAGTACCCATGTCTGGCGCAGAATAGGGATGCAGCTCAGTTCCGGAATTGCCCATGTACAATTCCGGAACTGTGCAGGGCAATTCCGGAATTGCTCCCTACTTATATTGGGCATTTTCTACACATAAACATTTAGATATATTTGCCAATGTTGTTTGAATATGATGTCCATCCCCTTGGAGGTGTAATAACATTCAGTAGGAAGTCCCTATGCATCCTACACCTCACTGACGAAATCTCATCATACGTGAATGACTTTTTCTGCAACATAGGCGAAAACCTGTCGAGGAATCTCACAGATGCCCCTGGCAATCATGGACGTTACCAGGCTATTGATGAACTGCAAGATGAGATTGAGACACATGAGATAGACGATGCCCACTTATTAAAATTTGATGAAATATCACCCGAGTCTCTTAAGTACCTAATAGACGACATAGAGGTCTCAAAATCCTCAGGAATTGAAGACATGCGCTCACAAGTTATAAAGGACACTATGCTTGGGAATACCCACATATGGGCGAGTTTCATTAATAAATGTATATGCACATCAACTTTCCCGGACATTCTTAAAGTTGGTACAATTATAGCCCTTCCAAAGAGTGGTGACCTCAGCATGGTCGCAAATTGGCACCCGATAACGCTGCTACCGGTAATAGGCAAAGTCATAGAAAAGGTACTGCACAGGCAGTTACTAACTTATGCTCAAGAAAACAACCTAATCCATAAATGTCAATATGGGTTTCTACCAAACAAGTCTACAGCCATGGCAATATTACAGCTAGTCACCTGTCTCTATGGAGCAAGAAACAAAGGAGAGATAGTAAGAAAGGCCTTCGATGTAGTTCACCACGGCAGACTATTAATGAAATTGAAACACTATGGAATGTCGATTAATACCCTGAAAATGATAGCAAGTTATCTGGACTCAAGAAGATGTACTACACTGGCAAATGATGTCCGCTCTGAACCACTCTCCCTCTCCGTAACCTTTGGCGTACCCCAGGGCAGTGTATTGGGCCCGCTCCTCTTCTTGTACTACATAAATGACCTTCCAAACGTAATTCAAAATAGTATGCCAATTATATAAGCTAAACCGGCTCACACCGAATATCTCAAAGACCAAGTCCATGTGGTTTAATCCACCTATAAAGAACCCGCAAGTGCAAGGATATCCACTCCAACTGGATGACCGTATACTAGGGGAAGTCGCCGAGTTTAAATACCTGGGTATTCTCCTAGATAGGGACCTGAGGTTTGTTAAGCACCTAGAGCACCTTGACAACATGTTATATCTGAAGCTAGCCAACTTCAGATTCAACAGGAAATATATGACTATGGATGGCGCAGTGGCAATACACAAACAGGCTGTCGTGCCCTGTATTGAATATGGAGACTTTCTCTTCGACTCAGGTCCTGTAGGGAAGGTCAGGAAGCTACAAACTCAACAGAATAACAGCCTGAGAATCTGCACCAGGACACGCGTTGGTGATGTATCAGTTAACTATCTCCATCGCAAATGTAAAACTGAGCGCCTTGAACCCCGACGGAAAAGACATTTACTCTGTCTAATTTACAGACATGTCACAGACAGTGATAACTGTGTCCCAAGCCTACAACGCACCAGAGGCAACAGCAAGAAAAGGGTAAAACTACAACGACCCAAACGTGAGAAGTATAGGAGAAGTCCCCTCTACCGTGGCTCTATGCTATGGGACGAACTCTCAGAACAGGACCAGCTCTTGGAGAGTATACATGCTTTCAAAACACGGATAAAACACGGATAAAATGACACACTGTAGTGTGTCATACTCCCTGCAAGTGATAGCATTACCATGACCATAAACGAGTGTTAATATCATATCATCATTATTATCATTATTATTATCATTATCACTGCGTTTTATGCGATAATTAGCCAGTAACCTAAATGGACACCTTGCTCGTGATAGCTCCTCCTCCCCCCATACGGAAGGACTTGTATTAACACAAAAATGAACAGTGTACTGTTAGAGTATGTGCCACACCTACTTGAACAGTCACACAACGAAGGACTGTATATACATATTTCAGCCCAAATCCCAAGTGGCTATACTCAATGTAATTGAACTTTGTTGGTCACAAACTAATCGTCTCCTGATAAGAGGTACTATTATAATTGTGGCAATTATTAACAATATTGACAGGCCGTTTTGTGCATGAACAATTGGAGCAGAACCCCAAAGGACCTCTTGACGTATGTCCAGCACCTGAGAGAGGCTGTCATCATATGTCAAAGTAACTTCCTCTGCGGAAAAACAAGGAACTGAATATCTTTTCTGAAGTATTTAATTGTTTTCATAGTGTACATAATTCCATGACTGTTCTGGAAGAACGCGTTATACCTTTACATGAATTTACAGTCAATAAACCTATTCAAAAAAAAACTGTAGGTGTGAATAAGGTGTGGCAGTAATGTCTTTGCTGTGATAAAACAATGGGAGTTCAGTTGTCTGTAACCATATTTTAGCTATTGAAATGGAGACAATTTTACAGGCCCAAAATTTTAAAAAGTCAGCCTAGATTTTATATAAATTCTGTGGCCACTTGATAAGGCCTTTGTGGGTGTCCATAAAGCATTTGTTTGGTCCCCAATTTGCCATAATTTTCATAAATTCCCTCTGGGACAAACCCAACAAGTTCTATACAAATAATTCAATGTACCCTCCTTAAACATTACTATATCACTTATACCTGGAATACAGAGGTAATTACTTACCAAACTGACCCTCAACTCTCTCCGTAGTCTCTTCCGTGCTAGGCCATTGTTGGCTCTGCTTAAACGCACTGCAGCATGCTTGATGATCTGAGGTGGGAAAACAGACAAAATTAACTTTATTTGGAAGCCATTTTTATAGTTAGATTGACGGCAGTAGATTTCCCCAACAACCTCTTATTTATAATTGGTTTAAATTAAAGGTGTTCAAACTATGTGTCGATTTATGGATTAAATTTGGCCCGTTATGTATTTTTTTCACATTTAGCAGGGACTATTATTTTCTGAAAATGACAAAAGATTTTATACTCCTTCTCATGGTCAATGTGTATTCTGTATAAATACAGTATTTATACCAATATAGATATCGCAAATCGTTTATGGAAGGTCCCTCTTCAATCCAGAATTAAGCATTGTCATGGGGCCATACTCCCATTATTTACCAGTACATGTTTTTGTGTAAATATGTGCAAAACGACACTGTTGAATTTGTGTAAAACCATGTGGAAAGTTTGCTGTTGTGAGACAATCGACCAAGTCATCTTCCCAGGAGACCTTAAATAGCATATATCTGTCGAGACCCAAAACTCCAGACTCCTTGAGGGGGAACAAAAACAAATTGGACCCCCCTGACTTGAGTTTACCCCTTTTTTGGCAAAAAACAACAACAACAGTACATTACTGCAGTCCAAAGAGGTCGGCTACAACCAATTTGAACCCGTCTTCGGGGGGAGGGGGCTGGAAAAGGTTTTGCCCGCTCCCGCAAAAATCCACCCCCCCCCCTTCCATTAAAAATTACCACTACTTATACAAAAAGGCGTATACGTACACTAATGTAGCAGAAGCAGAGAATAATTATGTGTCCAAGGTAACAGAAGATGCATGTGGCAAAAATATACGTGATATCCGATATTTCTTTCCCTTGCCAATTCATGCTGCATGAAGTCCCAAAGGGCTCATAAGTGTAGAAGGACCAGCCTGCAAATGTAAAGTAACGAGCAACGATTAAAAGATTTGGCTGCAAAATACAATAAGGCCAATAGGAATTAAGGTGTGTTTCAGGTCTCTTAGTCTGATAATCTAACGTTGTTTTTAATGATTATTTTTCTTTTACGGCAAAACTAGAAAGTAGGTCGGATTTAAATAATTTTTAGACCAACAAATGAGGGTGTTTCAGGCAACATTATGGTCCTGACGATTAAGATAGGTAGGTCCCGTATTTTCTTTGGCATATGGAGCATATTTCTTCTTAAACTTTTAGAATTAATTTAGATTAACTTATTGATTAATTAATTAATTAATTGATTCAGAACTTACCTGCAAGCGGAGGGAAGGTAAGAAGCAAGGCGTAGACCCAGGTAGCAACTATCACTCTCACCGTGTTGGTGTTGGTGAGTAGCTTCTCTGAAGCCAGCAAGGAAATAACAATCTGGTGGTTACTTATTTGATTTGATTTAAATTCATAAAAATGTATCCTGTAGTATGCTATATCTATAGCCTTTTAACATTAACAACAGGGGGTTTAATGGCTTCTTCTCATGGCTGGTCAATATATTAATTCTTCTTCTTCTTATTTTTTTGTATGCCATATGTCTCTGGAACTATATGCTATTAGTTCTTCATGTTGGGGTATATAGTAGGGTATGCACTTTGACCCCCTGGACCAATATTAAGTTTTCAGTTTGATGTTGAAATGTGAAATTCTAAAGCTTTTTTTTTATTAATGAAACTAGGATCAAATAGTATTTATGTAGAATGCCAATGACTGAATTAGGATTTTAAATACGATTGGACCCACATATAATAATGATGATAAGTATACCCTACGAGCTATGAAATGAACTCACGGTATGTGGGCTTAACAATGACGATGTATCTGTAAATACTGATGGCTGCCAGAGTGTCCATACTGCCCATAGAGAGGAAGAAACATGTGAATGCATACATCTGGCACCCCACATCACCAAACAGCCAGTAACCGGCATAGCTTGATGATGTCGCGTAGGGATAACCAGCCACTGAGATGCCCAGATCAGCCACCGCCATGTTCAGTAGAAGCAGCACCTGCAACCCAACAAACATGTTTTTTTTAAATATTTTTGAAATAAAAGAATTCCTATGCTTAAGCAATGGAAGCACCGTATTCAATGCGGTATCCCCCCCATTGACAGCAGGGGATGTAATAGCTACTTTTCATGACTGGACAACATTATTATTCTTATTTTTTAAACTTTAGTATGCCATATGTCTGTGGAAATATATGTTATTCTAGTTCTTATGTTGGGGTATATAGCAGTCTATACGAAAACCTTTTCACCATGCAGGACATTCAGACCTGCAGATTTTTTCCTTTGCAGGCCTGGCTCAATGTTTGCAGCCCCGGATATCGGAGTACAATCTTGCCATCAAGTGTTTGTACTAACAATGGTAATGAATAGTGTTTCCCTGTATATTACAATGGTATAAACTATCTTAACAGTCAAATTACTGAAGAACATTACAGAAAATATTCAAGCTTTCTGTTTTATGCTGTAGAAACTGTGCTAAGGGTCTGATTTACAAGCCGTAAAAAAATGGCATATAGGCAGGAATCTCTAGAATACAGCCAGTCATTTGAGCTGGTAGTAGCCCTCTTTCTGCTGGCCCGGCAGAGTTTTTGCTGGCTATAGCCGGTGTCCGGCAGGTTTTCGTATAGACTGAATATTATATAATATAGTAGGGGATACACTTTTACCCCCTGGACCAATATTAAGGGAAAAGAATACTTTTTCATGGATTTTCAGTAGTTACAATGTGGGCGTATTCAGTGGACTAAGAAAATTTTCTTTCCTTCATTAAATGGCTTCAAATAAAAAAATAAACACAAATGCCAACTACATTGATACCTTCTCTGATGTATTTCACTCGTGGGGGCTGGACCATATCCCATGAAGGCACAGACTGAGCGGGTCCAAGCCGCCATTCAGGAAATACATCAAAGACGGTATCAATAGGTGTTGCCATTTGCTTATTTATTTTATTTATTTCATGGTAAATACAGCAGCCCCATTGGTTTAACCGTGGAAGGCCTATTTTACACCTCCGTGAAATTACCCTCACAAGTGCTAGATGGCCTGTTCACTAATCATCTTGATTGACAACGTAAAGCTTCACAAAATAGCTTTAAGGACCAATTAAGCGAATTTTTGACAAATGTTGTGAATAGCATGGAATAGATATATAGACAAATGTCAACGCCCATTGATACTGTCTCTGTTGTATTTCACGAGTGGGGGCTGGGGCCATATCTCACGATGCTGCAGGCTGAGTGGGATATGCCCCAGCCCCAACGAGTGAAATACATCAGAGACAGTATGAATGTAGTTGGCATTTGTGTTTATTTTTTATTTGAGCCATTTAATGAAAAAAAGAAATCTTTTCCCAGCCCATTGAATACGGCCACATTGTATTCAATGGGGGCCATTGAATACGGCCCTTCAGTGCTAAAGCATAGGCAATCTTGTGTTTCAAAAAAATAAACTAAGGAGCAACTGAGTTGTTCATTACTGATGTATAGGCAGAGCCTATTGTTATAATTAGAATGTTCCTGTATCGATACATACAAATGATATAGCAGAGGGCCTACAAGTCATAATGAACCGAGGTATAAACAATGGAATGGTACATGAAACAACTGTAGAAATGTACCAACGTTAATTAAGACATTTCAATAAAGGTGGCCTGAACTTGATAGGTGTTAGGTGTAATCCAATATCCGGTTGGCCAATGACTGCGTACATATGCCTGCAAGCATTACACTAATTGGTATCAACTATCATGTTAACCATATTATCACTCTCCCAGCAGAGGCATGCATGTGTAATTACTTTCTTCCTGGTGATGAGGTCACTATATGGAATACATCAAGGATGTTATTGGTTAATATAATTTCTGGGTTAGCACTAGGACGTTTTATAGGTTAGCCAGTCTGGCGAATTTCAGGCAAATTTGATTAGCCAGATTGGTTATGAATTCGCCAAATTGAAATGATAAAAACAGCAGTTTTATGGAATATTTTTCAATAGAAAGAACCTAGCTCCTATTCATGTATAAGAAGGTATTAACAACGTCGTAATAGAAATTAAGGGGTTTGGTTCAGATGAGTATTTAGTATTACATGAACATCGGGTATCGAGAAATGTGTATAGTTTTTGAGTATTTGAAGAATTGTCATAGTGTCCGGAATTCAGACCTGTGTCCAGAATTAATAGGTGCCTAATAATGTTTTTACAGCTAAGTATTTCCCCTAGAAATATGAGAGAAAACAAAAACAAATTTGCGTACTTTGGCCTACAGACAAATTACCAGAAAAAAATCACATTTCAAAAATATTGAAAGCAGTCTCTATTCCTAGTACATGTACATATCAAAATTGTTAATTACAAGTGATGGGATAGTGTTGTTTGTGGTAAGAAACATTGGGAAAATGGCAGCTAGAATGACTGTTACAGACCCTGTAGCAGTCAGTTCAGAGGGGTCGAATCAAAATTATTAATGGGAGAAAAAGATGCTGGTAATTTTACTATTTTGTTTAAGAAAATTAGGAAAATTCAGGTTTATAGTGTATCTAAATTTGATTTTCATGGCTCTTTCTCTCTTGATCTTAGCTTTCAAAAGATATATCATACAAGGTATTCCAAGTCATGATAATAACATTCTGGTGAGGAATTCGCCAGTCTGGCGAATTTAATATGTCCTGGGTTCGCCAGATTAAGTTTTAATTCGCCAATAGCGATTTGGCGAGCGGCTAGCGCCAACCCTGAGTTATGATATTGGGTAGAGCAATCAAGGGCCCCATTCCCGGGTCTGTATGTGCCACAGTGCTAAACAACCCAATTGAAAGAATTCATTACTCAGCAATGAGATATCACCCCAGATGGACCCCACCTCGAAAGTGGTGGGGCCCAGGAACAGGAGACCTTGGAGGAGTGTTTAGAGCCTAGGAATGTGATATTGGAAACTCGAAGAAGGGTCAGGAGCCCAGGGGAGGAGTGTTTGAAGCCTTGGGAAGAGGAGTGGGGGGCACAGTGAGAGGGGTTAAAACCCTGGAATGAGGGATGCAGGCCTCAGAAGAGGGGTAAGGTAAGCAAAGGATGGATTCTCTGGCTGGAAGATGGGAAACCCCCCCAAAGAGAGGTTAGTGTTGCTGGAGGAGGTCTCCTTTGAAATGGAGATACCTAAGATCAAATATCAGGTCCCCGGGACTAGAGTTCACATCCCCTAAACTTCCTCAAGATAACATGCAAATGTTTTGCTGAAGTTAGAATGTATGGGCCAATATCATATTTATGTAGGAAGCTAAAGTCCCAGGGAGTTCCAAACGAGATCCCATGTCTAGATTGCAGCTCCAGGGGCATAGATATCTATATGACTCCTAGGATTTGGAATTGAATCCTGATGACCTGCCATTGGGTCAAGATGTTCTAGGGACTTGATTCCGAGGAGGGCGCCCAATCAGAAGGGAAGTTTTGAGTGAGGACAGTCACTACTTTTCCCTAAAAAGTCACACTTGTGTGGTCCCACAGAAATTTTGGGCTATATGCACAGTTGGCCACAGCAGAAAAAACGAAGGCATATAGACAGGAATCTGTTTTCAAAATATATCCTTTTTCGTCGGGATGCACCATGGTGCATACAGGTGTGATATGATAATTCTAGTACACCCCCTACAGGGTCAGCGTAATTAAAGAACTCAATATGGTCTTACCTGGTATATACGAACGTCAACAATAGATAGCACATACAGAAAGTCATTAACAAAAGCCTGCACTCTGTGGTGGCTTTATCTGACCTCTGGAAGGCATTGACACCATCAACAAGTACACATTACTAAGGCAATTAGAACAGTGTGATATCCCGGGAACCACACCATGGTTATTCAAGAGTTATCTACGTCCACAGGCAATCAACACTTGCAAAAAACGTGTCGGAGCAGGTGTCAATTTCAACAAGGATCAGTGTGGGGTCCCTCTTTTGTTGGCTAGTTTACATAAGTTGCACTGATACTTAGTTCACATACCACATCAGATTGGTTGCCAGCAACAAAGGCACCAAGGGACCTAGCTCCCCAGGTGGGCAGGTGGTGAACTAAGGAATACACTTACTCCACCTGGGGAATATATCCCAATGTTGCCGCGCAACATTGGCGCCATATATGCCAATATATTTGTCAATTTTTATGATGCGTGCAGTGATGAGAAACCATTTTATCTTTTTTGAGTGGCCTTATATATATCATGACTTATATAAATTGGTATTTGTGACATACCTGTGGTTTCCGGTGTAGCGGTTGATTTAGCAGAATGGTCACAATTACCATCAAATTTCCCATGGTCGCAAAAGTTCCTTCAAGATGAAGAAAATGATGACACATAAGTATGATAGCACATTGAATAGATGTTATAGGTATATTTTAGGATTTAGCATCATTTGATAGTCAGGTCCCGGCAACTCCGGCCTCCTGGTACATGGCTACTTGCAAGGGCGCCTTCATCACGGAGGACGGCAGAGCCTCAGTCATAGTCATTTAAAACTTGGATTTATGTATAGGGTGTGTAAGTAACGCAATACGACAGAAAAAACAGGTGATTTAATAACCTCAAATCAGGACAGGAAGCCATGTCACGCTATGGGGAATTTAGGAAAATTATTTCTAAGCAAAAAAAGATCTCTAGTGGATATCCCTTCAGCTAAATATGTGTCAGGCATGTACCCTGCTCCCCTATATCATGGTTTAGGTAGGAGAATCACCTGGAATAAGAAATCTTCATAGTTTGAAAAGCGCCCATATTTAAAGCATACCGCGCCATGACTTCCTGTCCTGATTCGAGAGTTTTCGTCACCCGCACAACTAAAAGTAAACGGGTAGACTTACGCACCCTATTAAAACCCTTCGTCTTTGACTATCATGGAAATGATTAGGTATTTTGAGAGTATTTTAAGTATTTTGAGTATTTCTGAAATTGCAATGAGATTATACTATCATTATTAGATAATACTGTGATATTGTGAGCTTTGATATTTGTATATTTTGTACAATATTGGCTCTAAAGGAGAAATACCCAACGTCATGTAACATTATTGCCAAATAAATCTAAACTCAACTCATCCAGAATTTGACATGGCCGTAGAGATATATCCAGGGGCGAATCAATCCGTTTCAAAGTGGGGCGGGAGGGGGGGGGGGCGGTCAGACCATTTTGCATTTTTACTCTTTATCATGACCTGTAAGGTTTCCCCCTTTCAAAAAATATTAGTTTGCCATTCTGACGAATATCCCTGTGACTGTAGCCTGAGATAGCCACTACTGACTAAGCCCCGGAGCATTAAGATTATCAGTTTTTTTTTTTTTGGAATACAAGATTTACTGTGCTTAAGGACTCTCAGCACCCAAATTGCAATAAAACAGTTTGAGGGGTATACTTCCAAGGAAATGTGTTAAACCTGTCAAAATTACACATCAATTGAACCATCTACAATAGCTTTATCAAATTCCTTCGATTATTTCTCATTTTAGTAGCCATGGAATGTGGATGGAACAAAAACGTTCCATTTTCAGCCTCTTTTTTTCCAACAGCATTATGGGATGGAAATTGGACAAAATTCTTGAATTTCTCGATTGAAAACTAAAATTCATGTCTATACCTGGGGTCCTTTTTTCTCTTTTCCTGATATTCCAATTATTAAGGCCTACACAGCTCTTCAAAGTTGCATAGTTAGCTAAAAAGTGGGTGATAATAGGGGTAAATAGCCATTTTTACCACTTTTTAGTAACTATGCAACTTTGAAGAGCTCTGTAGGCCTTAATAATTGGAATATCAAGAAAAGAAAAAAAAGGACCCCATGTATTGACATCAATATCAGTCTAAAATAGTTAAACCTAAGAATTATGTCCATTTTCCATTCCATAATGATGTTGAAATGAAAAGAAGATAAAAGGGAACGTTTTTGATCCATTCACGTTCCACAGTGACGAAAATTCCAAATAATGGAAGGAATTAGGATAAAAGTATTATAGATGGTTCAAATGGTGTATAATACGTAGAGGTGTAACACATGTACTTGGAATTAAACCCTCATAACCGTTTTAGTGCAATATGGGTGCTGAGAGTCCTTAACTACAGTAAGGGCCGTATTTAATGCCCCCCATTGAATACAATGTGGCCGTATTCAATGGGCTAAGAAAAAGCTGTCTATTTTTCATCAAATGGCTTCAAATCAAAAAATAAATGCAAATGCCAGCTACATCCCAGTGGGCACAGAACATTGAATCAACATTGATAAATGGTTGCCAATGTTGATTCAATGTTGATTTAACGTTGATTCAATGTTGAACTGAATTTTATGCCCACTGGGATTGATACCTCTCTGACGCATTTCACTTGTGGGGGATGCGGCTTTGTGGGATATGGCCCCAGCCCCCACTCATAGAATACGGCAGAGCCGGTATCAATGGGCATTTGTGTCTATGTATGTTATAAGTATTTGATACTGACCTAGCAGAGTGAGGTAGATAGCGATGGCGAGGTAGCCGTCAGGGCTGAGGGGTACCTCCGCTTGGTTTAACGAGTACCTCGTGACCGCCTCGGTAATATTCTCCGAGGACGTCACGTTGCTCGCCATCTCTGCCTCCACTGCCACTCTCCGTGCAGATACGACTCGTACCTCGCCTCTGCGCCAACCTGTATGGCTTCTGTCACACTCTCATACCGGGAGACTCTTATAGCGACTCTGTCCCAGCCCTGTGAAGAAAAAAGGGGTTTATTTTCCAATATCCAGTGAAGAAAAGAGGGGTTTATATTCCAATATCCTGTGAAGAAAAGAGGGGTTTATATTCCAATTTCCTGTGAAGAAAAGAGGGGTTTATATTCCAATATCCTGTCAAGAAAAGAGGGGTTTATATTCCAATATCCTGTCAAGAAAAGAGGGGTTTATATTCCAATATCCAGTGAAGAAAAGAGGGGTTTATATTCCAATATCCCGTCTTTAAGGACGGAGTAATGCATTAACATGTCATGCCCATGGTCGCCATGATCCATTGTGTATGTAGTGGAAACACTTCAGATTGGAAACACTTCAGAACTATAATAAATTAGTTTGGATGCAAAACGACATATCTCCATTCCATTATTGAAGCATATATAGTGCCAAGACACCCTGGGGTCAATTATTATACTTTGGTAACAGATTGTGTACTGAGTAGGTCCAAATGATATGAAAAGTAGTAAATCTTGGAAAAAATATATGAGGATTATACTTCACTCTCCCTAATCTTTATTTTTGTCAGAATTTTGTCCCTATTTTAATAATGGCGCTTAAGTCGTTTTGCATTCAGACTCTTCTAGTGTACTTCAGGTTGGAAACCTACTTCTACAGCCTAGCGGTTCTTCACCTGTAATACATCTTTACTCTATAGGGCTTTAGCAAGATGATCAGTGGATAGCACCATTCCCACTGGTAACAATCATAACCCTTTGCTCTGCAAGGACCAGCTCAGCCAAATCTCGTGGCCGAGATTACTAATGGTGTCACAGTACAAATTCGGCCCCAGAATGTTGTAGTCGTAAATAGTGCCAATGAAAAACGGTACTACTGTGCATATAATCAGTGGTAGGAGGCCTTAAATTTGTCACAGAAACATAATCTGCGGCCCAAATTGTTCCCAAAGGCCTTGGCAAAAAAAATATAAAAAGTTGGTTGTTGCCATGGTAACCCTGGGTGGTGATTGGAGGGGTCAAAGGTCAAGGTCAAAGGTCGCTGGGCACCTGTAAAATTTCTCCAGTTTGGGTAAGTCAGTTTCCATGGCAACTAGCGCAAAATCGGAACACTCTTTTTTATGCGGGATACAAATAAAAAAATCAGATATGTGTTAAGCTTTAATTTAAGGGATCATTCATTACTGCACACTCAAAAGAACCCAACCTTTTGCCCGTCTGAAGGAGAAAAATAGGGTCAGAACCAGAAATTTTGTCGGCTATTTGTACCGTGACACCTTAAAAGAGAGGGTGGTCAAGTCTATATTTTGGTCTCTGGTAGGGATTTTATGGCTTTTTCATGGATCTTTCGCACCAATATAGATAGAATGGGTGCAGCAGAAGCCAATTTTACCTTGGGCCTTTTGTCTTCAATCGAAAATTTGCCTCTAAGCCCGGAAATTTGAGCCCAGAGGGAGGTTGAGGCTAATTGCCACAGAAACTGCTCCCAAGAATTTTTTTCATATTCAAGTTTAAAGGGCCTAAAAATTGTGAAAAATACCATAAATTATACTTATTTTATGGCAAACATATGGAACATCCCTTTGAAAACAAGATCAAAGTCCCATCTCAGAATTTTTGATTGTGTCGTTAAGCGTTGCCATGGTAAATATAGACCCTATGTCCCAAAAAAACCTAAATTTGGCCCTAAAACTGCAAATTTGGGCCTAAATCCCGGGACATTGGGCCCTTATTGACTGCCTTGGTGATTTTTGTTTTGAGTGTAGGCCTTAACCAGTTATAGGATATTATTCCCAGTGTGTTAGGGCATCTTATAAGGGTGGCCCGACATAGGATAGTGTGTTCCGATTTTTCACTAGAGGTCGCGGAATAGAGGTACCTCTATTTCTGGCAAAATCTGCAAAAAAATAGCTCCCGAGGCACCCGGTAGGCATACTTTAAATGGCTTTTTGGTCACAATGTCTTGAAATTTTCAAAAAATGACTTCAAATCCATGTTAGTGGAGGAAATGTCTTTATTCTGTAGCAAAAGAAACTTTGTCAGAAAAAATTAACCTGGGCCTTTAAGGTGTCACAGTACAAATTCGGCCCCAGAATGTTGTAGTCGTAAATAGTGCCAATGAAAAACGGTACTACTGTGCATATAATCAGTGGTAGGAGGCCTTAAATTTGTCACAGAAACATAATCTGCGGCCCAAATTGTTCCCAAAGGCCTTGGCAAAAAAAATATAAAAAGTTGGTTGTTGCCATGGTAACCCTGGGTGGTGATTGGAGGGGTCAAAGGTCAAGGTCAAAGGTCGCTGGGCACCTGTAAAATTTCTCCAGTTTGGGTAAGTCAGTTTCCATGGCAACTAGCGCAAAATCGGAACACTCTTTTTTATGCGGGATACAAATAAAAAAATCAGATATGTGTTAAGCTTTAATTTAAGGGATCATTCATTACTGCACACTCAAAAGAACCCAACCTTTTGCCCGTCTGAAGGAGAAAAATAGGGTCAGAACCAGAAATTTTGTCGGCTATTTGTACCGTGACACAGGCAGGGTGCAGGTATTGTGAATAGGTTGTACCTGGACACTCCTAATGTCACCTGTGTCCAGTATAGTGTAGTGGTTAGCACTGTGGACTCATGATGCAGAGTACCTGAGTTCAATTCTCTTCCAGGCAATGCCTGGTAATCAAATTCATAAGTAAAGCTATTTTGGAAACAGAATACATTATTCACAATACTAAAGAAAATGTAGAAATATGTATTTCAAGAACATACTGTTATTTGGCCTGGTAGGGATTTGAACTTGGGCTCCCACCATTATGAGTCCACAGTGCTAACCACTACACTATACTGGACACAGGTGACATTAGGAGTGTCCAGGTACAACCTATTCACAATACCTTCACCCTGCCTGTACCCTAATCTCGGCCACGAGATTTGGCTGAGCTGGTCCTTGCAGAGCAAAGGGTTATGATTGTTACCAGTGGTCCAAAAGGTGGAGCCACTGTATCTCGCTAATGCGGAATAGCAAAGCGCTGTTATATCAACACTGCCAGAGGTCCATAGTTTATGCATGAGTTTGAGTTTGAGTTTTGAATTGTTTATTGGCACAAGATTCATTACATGTAACGCCTTTCAACAGGTGCCAAAGCAGGACACCACCACCACAGAAAAAAACAAATAAATAGACAATTGGAAACTTTACAGTTCCAGTTACACAGAAAGAAACACAAATACCAGGCAGTAAAGTCAGCAGAATACACAGTCAGTTGAAGACCTGAAGTCCAATGGCAGTGGTCTTTGTAATTTGATACTTGGGTTAGATACTCTCTTCGAATGTATTTAAGTAGCGTAGATAAATAGCACCAGAGTCAAGTCAATTTTTACTTCACTCGCCAGTGAGAGCGTTCACAAGCGCCACAATGGTGGTCATTTATGATGGACAGCCAGCCCTGGAGTGATAAACCCAATCATAGGACATTTAGCCTTGCTCCCCTCTGTCCTCCTAATGACCCCAACAGTATTAAATTTCTCTTTGGCGGCTTTGCCAAATCCTAATGAATTAATTATGTTCATGTCTATCCTAATAGGTTCCTGTACATGGGTAAAAATCGACACAGGCGACACAGCCCTTTTAGGCCCTTTTAAAAATCGACGGACACAGAAAAAGTACGGATAAAAATCGACCCACAGTGATTTTTCTCTAAATTATCATATATCTAAAAATCGATACGATGAAACGGTCCTTCTGCTAAAAACCGACACAGCGACATGGTCAAAATAATGATTACCGCCTGATACTTCAAGATGCATAACTTGTAGAAAAGAAAGTGATCAGGGGATTCGTCTTTGTAATAGAGGCCCCTGGCCTATTCTGACCTTGGTCTGCCTATAATATTGATGAATTTATAAGTATCAGAATGATTAAAAAAGTAACACACATATTTATATGGACATTATGAACACAACTACGATGTGTGACTAAAAATCTAAATCTACCCCAAATTAATTCCTAACCCATCTTTAATTAAGTCGTAATGCTGAGGCGTGGCGCAGGCCCTTGAATGTTTTTTCTTGGAAATGATTACAGAATGATGTCTTCTTTTAGAAGTTCTGTGTGGGCGAGCACCTTTGAGTGTGTGATATAACTGTGTGTTAACCCTTTTAAGGTATACCACAAAATCTACACATACGGCACCTGGTGGCAATAAACGAAACTATCTTCAACCATGATGTTTGCAGATTTCTCAAACTTATGTGTCATAATCTACCACATCTACCATTTAAGTGCCATACCTTTGCATTCTACATATCCTTATCACTATATTTCCTTTTTGCCATGCTTATAGGTTCATATAGTAAATAGATTAGTTTTTGTTTTGATTAGTTCTTTTTTTTTCTGTGGAAAAGTGTAGAAAGATATGATTTTCTTATGAGGCTGATTTGCAGCCATACTTTGTCTGACCATCTTGTAATATCAATCCCTGCCTGTCAGGTTCAGGTACCTCGGGCATTGACTCATAATTATACTGCTGCTGTTTCCTTCTTCATGGCTGTTTTTGAAAGACATAACTGGTTTATGAATTCATGCCAAATAAAGATCCATCAAACTCAAAACTCATACCTTTGTAATAAACCAAAAAACACATATACCTTTATAATAAACAAAAAAAAAAAAAAAAAAACCTTTATAATAAACAAAAAAAAAATACATACCTATATAATAAACTTTAAAAAAAACACTTTTATATTAAACCAAAATTAAAAAAACATACCTTTATAATAAACAAAAAAAAACATATACCTTTATAATGAACCAAAAAAACACATAGCCTACCTTTATAATAAACAAAAAAACAACATACCTTTATAATAAACTTTTTAAAAAACACACCTTTATATTAAACCAAAATAAAAAAACATACCTTTATAATAAAAAAACACAAAACATATACCTTTATAATAAACCAAAAAACACAAACCCGTCATCAGCATGGAGCGCCTATGTTGTATCAGGTCCCATGTGGTCGACGTATCCATGCGTGGTAACGCTCAGGGGAAAACATGGGAAAGGTATAGATAATGCCCTAATGGTAGATCTTCCTCATGCATCGAATCCAACACTAAAGTTCAGACAGAGGCCAAGTTTTGCTTCTCATGGAATTTAAATAGAAAAATCCTTCTCTGTTGTCGGTAGATAATGGCTGGCCCAACTCATATTACTTGTGGTAGTTTGCCCTCTGAGGTTCCAAGAAGCGATGGGAGAGATGATATCCAAATGTCGTCTGCCTCTCGAGTGATAGTCACTTTATGGCGGCAAAGTCTGATGTGATAGAAACAGGTATGAGCCGGGGACACAGCTAGCCGCTTCATAATGCTGCCATCGCTGCCTGTGACAAACTCTGGGCAAAGGCAGTAGGACCGCGGTACTAGTATAGATGCTTCAGAGCAGCGTCTCAAATGAGCTATCTGATTGGCTGATTCCGTAGCAGCTGAGTACCATATAGAGAGACATTCGGGAGATGCGAATACCTTTTACTATATATGATTATAAGTGACAATTATACAAAGTAAAAACTGACTGTACAATTAGCACCTAAAATCAGCTCTGCTGAGTGCCATTTCCTAGTCTTTATTGACAGTATTAATTTATTTTTCTATGAAAAACATCGTGATATACATCGTGTTCCTTTATTCATGCTTGTATTATCCGTGCAGTTTAAGGTATATATATTGACGATGGACAATACTATACAGTGTGCATTACTGTGGTCAACAAATGATTAAAACCCTTCCAAAAAACACTTGTCAAGCAATATAAGGGGATCCTCCATGAGTATAATTATATATACACAAGAGTAACGTTACTCTTGTGTATAATTACAGTACAGTACTGATAATGATTGGATACTGAGGTGTTTATCTTAAAGCCGTGACGTCAATACCAATTAACAGAAAAAAGGTGTTGTCCTGACATTATCACGTAGCCGTGACACCTGCCGATCGCGATCACCCGGGGGGGGGGGGTGGGTACTTGAATTTTTTCTGATATGGGTGTGCGGCTGGACCACTGACAACCCTTACCCTTGCTAGGGAGCTTTTGCTTCAAAAACCTACCCTTGCTAGGGCACTTTTGGCCAAAAAGTCCTAGTTTTGAAGAGGAAAAATACAAAATGTACAATGGATGAGTAATTTCACCGAGAAATTTTACCCATGTCCGCAAATTTTAGCGAAAAAATGGGCAAAAATGGGACATTTTGGTGAAAATCAGTTCATTTTGGTTAAAAAGTGACCCTTGCTAGGGCGATTTTCTCAAAAGTAGACCCTTGCTAGGGACATTTTTCTCTGAAACAGGACCCTTGCTAGGGAGATTTTGTTGAAAAACTACCCTTGCCAGCCGCACACCTGTGTATACAAAATATACTAAGTGCCCCCCCCCCCCCGGGCGCGATCAGCAATACATTAGTGTAGATTCACAACAAAAGACAAAGAATGTATTGTGCTCTCACAATTTGCAAACTGTGAAAATTAACATGCATAATTAAATTATATAAAGGACAGACTTGAACTGAACCGAAAACAGCCTTGGAATTATGACTTCCTGTCAACAATATTCTGTGACAAAATTATTGTCAAAGAGTGCAACCGTACGGTCGCGATTTAGCACCGGGTGCTCTTCAATTTGGCGGGGCTATTAAATGGAAATGCTACGTGTTGGGAGAAGACTGAAATCCTATTGCTATTTGCATATAACTCAGGATTAAAATATTATTAACAAACTCAGGATTAAATGAACAAAAATTGACATGTTACCGAGCTAACTTACAGTCATTTGAGCAAATGAGTGCCTTAATTATAGAAACAAATTTGAAAACAGTATTTTTTCACATTATCAGCACGACCAGCCAGACCACCAGCATTCTGTCCAGCCCCCTCCCCCATACACATGATTGCACTCTACACAAGGCATTATCATGATCCCCAATGCCTCTAAACCACCTATAAGTATACCTCGTCACATCTCACTACACTCTGAGGTGTGTAGTTGAATGGAGGTGGTGCAGGAGGGAGGGGGGGGGGGCGGTTTCTGTCTGGCCTACTGTTACAGGTGTGTGAGTAGATTGGAATATTCTAACTATAAATACTTGGCGGAGTAAAGGACTCTCATTCTAAAACCCAGGCCCCTCCCCCCACAGCCTATAAGTATTGTCGAGGTACATCTAGGCAGCACTACTCATCATTGTTATAATTATGGTGATTTTCTGCTACTCATTGGTCATCACGAGGGGGGCTTATTAGGGGAAAGTGGTTAATCGTGCCGGATACAGAATATAGGCGGCAACAGGTGCGCAGTGTTCCGGTGGTTATATGTATACCCACAGGGGTCTAGTGTAATCCTATACATTTATGAATTATGATGCATTGCTCCCTTATAGCAGATGGGGGTGGGGTGGAGGGGTGGGAAATGCATGGTTACAGTGCAAACTTTACAAAATACACTCTAAAAAAGGTGTTTAGGGTTTAAACACCAGTGTTTAGAAGTTAAACACTTTGTTAAACACTTTTTTGTCCAAAGTTTTTAAACACTTTTTTTGGTTAAACGCGTTTAATTTTAAACATGTTTAGATAAGTGGTGTTTAAAATTAAACGCGTTGAATTTTAAACATGTTTAAATGCTAAACACTTAAACACCTGGTGTTTAGGTGTTTAATTTGTAAGTGTTTAAAAGCTAAACACTTAAATGCTTAGTGTTTAGGTGTTTAACTGAAAAGTGCTTAAAATGCTAAACACTTGATTAAGTGTTTAGGTGTTTAAACATCAAGTGTTTATACCTGCGTGGGAATCTACTCCAACAGCAGACAAATGCGTGGGGACCACCAAATCCGACATGGCGACATTGCTATTTCTTAGAATCAACAATCGACATGAAGCCTGGCGACATTCTGACATGAGGCTTGTAAAACATAGTGACAGGTGACATGAGCAATTCCTAAAATTGACATGGGTTATGAGTTTGAGTTTGATAAACTTATATTTGGCATATAATCCATTAATCAATAATGTCTTTCGATCACAGCCAACATCCAGCGTAGAAGATTAATATCAATCACATAATCATTATCATATTCCACATCTACACATTGGTTCAGACATGCAGTTGATACTCGTGAGAAACAGATGGGATTCACCCGCCATCGGGCCAAAAAAAATATAAGGTGTGTTTCAGGTTACATGGTCTGAAAATCTAGGGTAGGTAGGTCGGATTTTTTTTTTTTTAAATTTTTTTTTTACTTTAGCCTGAAAAGTACTCAGAAATCGACTCACGAACTTGAATCCCGACACACCGACGACCGCTTTGACTCTTGAACTATCAGATCGACTCGTAAATAACCCCAAAATGACCTAAATTTTTTTTTTCAAAATTGCATAAAAATTTCTATGGTTGGCCCTGCTTGCTAGGTAGGGTCGGGTAACCTGAAACACACCTTTTTTTTTATTTGGCCTCGGCTCTATGACATCTACAGGACACTTGGCAGTTTAGCACACCTTTAGCGCAAACTTTTACATTAAATGTTATAGACAACACCTTTTGCTTGGTTATTACACAATCATAAGACCTGCAAGGTATGTTATCTCTGTTAAAAACTGGTATGCTATACTACTGGCAATTAAACTGTAGCTGGTTGTTGCACCATGATGATTGAATGCCTAATTCTTCAGGCCTTGAAGCACAATAGCTACAATACAATGTTAATCTTGCAACAGATCACTTATGCTTCTGATTCTACATTATACTTTATACAGTGCTCAGTAACCAGTCCGGTGCCGGCCCAGTACCGCCCCAGTTCCGGCCCAGTACCGGCCCAGTACCGAAATGCCAGCATTGGTCCAGTACTGGTCCGATGCTGGCCCTGTACCATGTCAGTACTGGCATACTGTACTGGCCCGGTACTGGTGCCATTTGTAGGGTGTTTACCTGCACCCTCAGAAAAGTGAGAGTCATTGTCGCTAAAACTACCCTCACCTGAGAGTCAGGCAGTCAGGTTAGGGTAGTTTTAGCGACAATGACTCACTTTTCTGTGTGTGTGTCATACAAGGGGCCGCGAAAACGGCCGTTTCTCTACTCAACTTCAGTATTTTCTCATTTTTTATAGGAAATAAAAGGAGTATCAGCCATATTGTGACACCCCATGGAAGCCAAGGTTTTAGGCTATCAGACCCTGCATGGGGTCACTTGAATAATGCAATTTCCTATAGCAAAAAATACCATCATTCTAGGGAAAAGCTCTTCCACAGCCGTTAATGCACTGAGTGGGTTTATTTGTGGACTCTCTGGTATAGACACATTTTCTGTCATTCTAAATCCGTGCCTTATGGCTTTAGAATAAATTATGCTGATACTCTGGGGGTGTAGAGGAGACCTTGCTCTATGTCTGGGTGTTAGCTCCACTTTTCTATAATTTTCTAAGTGTATCTGCTGATGAAAACTATAACATAACAGCTCAGATCAGCATGAAAAATCCAAATAATCTTAACAGAGGTAGGCATATCTTAAAATGCACTTTATTAGCTCATAGAAAGTTATTGCATGTTAGATTGTATAGGTTATATATGGACATGTACCAGGCTAAATAATGCATTCCCTGGACGTAGGGGGTAACAGAATATTTACAAAGGCCATGAATATTAATAGATCTATGAGCCCATTGTGTGATATCATGGGTTTAATTATCCTTTTGAAATTTCTGTTCTATAATGAATATCATGGATGTGATGAACCTTTCGATGATGACGACGTAAATACGCACACTCCTGAGCTTGTCTTTGAACCAATTAATGCTCAATCTCTGGGCTTCATAGTTGATGAAATTGATGTGTCAAAATCATCTGGCGTAGAAAACATACGTTCACAGGTAATTAAAGACACAATGAGAGGAAATGGTGATATCTGGTCCTCTATGGCCAATAGGTGCATTGAAGAAAGGAATTTCCCCGGAGAGCTCAAATCTGGCACCATTGTTCCACTACCCAAGACAGGCAACATCCGTAATGTTACAAACTGGCGACCGATCACACCTTTACCCATAGTAGGTAAGGTACTGGAGCGCATAATTTACAGACAATTGTTGCACTTTGTGCTACAGAATGATCTAATCTGTGAAAACCAATTCGGATTTCTACCAGACAAGTCTGGCCATCTTCTACTTGACAAACATTTTGTATAGTGCTCGTAACAAAGGTGAATTCGCCATAGGTGTCTTTCTAGACATCACCAAGGCCTTTGACGTAGTCCACCATGCAGACTGCTGGTTAAGTCAAAAAAGTTAGGCCTTACACATGCTGCTCTCCAACTACTGTCAAGTTACCTGCAGGACCGAGAATGCTGTACTCTAGCAAATAACTCACGATCCCCTATGAATGAGGTTAAATACGAAGTGCCCCAAGGTAGTATACTGGGCCCGCTCCTCTTCTTGGTCTACATCAACGACCTACCCCAAGTGGTCAACCATGGAAGAGTCATACTCTACGCCAATGACTTGGTAATAATCACTCGTGCCAAGGACCCCAATAGGGCACTGACCCTCATGCAAGCTGACCTAGATAGTATCAACGCATGGTGTAAGACAAACAGACTGACCCCGAACCTGAAAAAGTCAAAGGGGATGTGGTTCACCCCTGACTCGAAACTAGGTCAGTCTACGAACCTGTATGTGAAATTCAATGAGGAACCAATGCATAACACCTCCCAATTTAAGTACCTAGGTGTCTGGCTCGATAGTGCATTAAAAATTCAAAAAACAATTGGACGAGACAGTCATTAAGGCTGATCTGAGCGTTAGACAACTACAAAGGATTCGCTACTTTATTAATAGGGATGACTCTATATGCCTATTCAAACACACTTTAGTCCCACTACTTGAGTATGGGGACTTTCTGGTGGAATCTGCCCCAAAGTCTCACATCAAACAATTACAGACCGTGCAGAATAAAGGACTCCGGGCGTGTCTGCATGTAAAACCACTGGAACTGTCGACAAATGCAATTCATAAAAAATGTAATGTCGAAAGACTTGCCCCCAGACGTAAACGGCACCTGGTATCTCTTATTTACAAGGTCGCACAGGATCCGAGCAACCGAGTCCTCCAACATAACAGGACACGGTCAGACAGAAAGGTCAAACTTAAGGTTGAGCGTCCAAAACGCGAAAAATACAAGAAGGGACCCCTATACAGAGGAATGAACCTTTGGGATCAAGTTCCCCATGATATACAGAAGAGTGACTCTGGCCACATACTTAAAGCCAAAATTGCAAATATCAAATTTAAGTAATTGATCTGTCAATCATTTAATAACTCCTACCTTTATAAATAAAGTATACTTAATCATTGTCTCAATGGACTGCTGCTGCAAACCTGGATATCAATAATAAGCACATACTTGACTTAATAATAAGCAAGGTAAACTTTACGTATGGACAATAAGTTGCAAACCTTCGAAAAACTTTCTTATTGATATACAGTCAACTCCCTCTAATCCGGACACCCTTGGGTCTATCCAAAAATGGCCGCATTGGCGAGGTGGCTGCACTGGAGGGAGTCTATGTAAAGTCTAAAGAGTACTTGGAACGCAAGATTAAACAAGAAGTGTCCCCTATTGATTCATCTACATCGATACCTATCAAGTATAACAGGCAGTTTAATGCCTATCAAACATGATATTTATTCAGATTATTGATATTTCTTTAGACAATCCAAATTATTTGACTATGGGGGGGGGGGGGTGTTCAGACTCACAACGACAATAGACTTGGGGTTGACCCCCCCCCCACCCCTCCCACCCAGCATCACTTCTCAGTCAGTCGAGCAGAACATGAGCGGAATGTGTCAGGGAGCAGGGGCCGGAGGGGGGAGGGGGGAGGGTGGAGGGGGGGGGTCCAAGTGGGAAACCGAGGTGTTAAAGCTAGACCTCATCCCATCCCCCCACACCCACACCCACACCCAACGCCCAGGTTTGATGGTAAGAGTAAAGATGATTGAGGAGGCCATGATTGCTGTATGGTACATAATACATTACGACTAGTGGGTGGTACATTACGACTAAAAAAGGTAATTCCAACCACTGCAGTGGTACATCCCGATCACCCTGGTGGTACATTATGACTGGTACATTGTGACAGTGGTACATTCCGTAGGATTCCTCCTGACTACGAATTTCACCTGAATCCACAAGTAAACTGGTAAACAGAAATACAAGTCAAGGCTTTACTGTATTGTTCTACAGATGGCCGCATTAGAGGAAGTAATTCTTCATTTGGGACTGTAAAATAGGTGGCCACAGGGCGGGGTGGCCGCATTAGAGGGGTGGCCGCAATAGGGGGAGTTTTTTACATTAGAATAAAGGGAAAAACGTTTGGGACTTTCCAAAAATGGCCGCATTGATGGGGTGGCCGCTATAGAGGGGTGGCCGTTAGGAGGGAGTTGACTGTACACACTGACTTTATCACAAACCGTTCCGTCCCTGTTTGATATGACTTTGTTGGAAGATCGCATTGTTTTATGTGAAATGTTGTCAATAAAACTATTAAAAAAAACAAAAAACAATTGAAGTGCATCAAGTGGAGTAGATAAATGACCCTTTTCGAGGTCTCTAGTGCCACAGTTGGCCTACAGGTAATCACCCTAGCTATGGTCTGCAGTGACCACTTTTCTCTGCTGATAGTACAAGCAATATGTGCATGATTTGCAAGGCAGTGTGAATTTTTTCATAAAAGCAAGAGACTTGGCATGTCTCAAGTCCATATCCACACCAAAAAAATCAGAGGTGGGGCCACCGCAAAATATCGTTATTTTGCCTATAGCGGCCATTTTAAGTCGGCCATTACCAAAAAATCTGTTTTCTTCGATCAAGCAGCAACTAAATACAGTACTGCAACAAAAAAGGTGTCTAGACCTATGTTTTCAGGGTCACAGAATATGATTATGCAATGAGAAATGATGTAGTATGGCTAGTTTGACTATGGCGGCCATTTTGGTTCTGCCATTACCAAAAAGTGTGTGGTCTTTGATAACTTCATAACCAAATGGAGTATTGAAGCAAGTAAGGTTTCTTTACCCACATTTCCAGGGTCAAGGAATAATGTGATGCCATCAGAAAATGTTAATTATGCATAGTTTCACCAGGAAGCTGTTTCACCTCAAATGACAATAATTTGTGGACGCAACAAATGCTATATGGACTATGGCAAAACATATTTTTCTCAACTACTTCAAAACTAGATGTGGTACTGCCATAAATAAAGTATCTATACCCATGTTTTCAGAGGCAGAGAATATTATTATGTTAGTAGAAAAGGTAATTTATGCCTAGTTTTGACAATGGTGACCATTTTCTTTGGCCATTACCCAAAAACATAAATTACATCACAAAGACTCAGAGCATTGCAACAAACAATGTATTTATACCCATATTTCCATGGTCATAGAACAACATTGTGCCATCATTTTTGCATGTCCATTAGAGGCCTACAGTTTTCTCAATTGGTTCCTAACCAATGATAGCACTGCAATAGAGAAGGTACAGTAGCAAACCCCATATTACCATAGTTATTAAAGGAATAATGCATAAACAAGCAAGCACGAGGGTTGGTTATCCAGGGCTAACGCATGAGGTGCAGCCAAGTGCCTTAGATGCAGATAACCAGCCTGAGTGTTCGATTATTCATGTTTTATTCTATTTATACCACAGTTTTAACATTTGAGAAAAAAAATCTGATTTATTCTGCCCTGTAAACTCGTGTTCACTCACTGTGTGTCATAGCAGTGCGGTTATCTACTGAGCACTAATGTATCCTGGTTATCCAGTGTAGGCACTGATTTGAATGCCTGAAGTGGATAACTATGGTATAAAGAATGATATTATGCTGGTAATGTGTATGTCATAAGGCAGCAATATTTGGTATGCCATTAAAGGGATCCCTCCATTCTCCCTGTAGCTCTACACCATAACTCCTCCTGGATCTCCTCTACCATCTCTGACCCCATCTTCAGGATTGTCAATTCTAGTCCTGGCCATCACACCATTACTTCCTAAGGTCTAATGCCTCCTTCAGGATACCCGCTCCTCATGGGTCACCATGTTTCAAATGTAAAAGCTATTGGGACAATGGTAATCACTAACAACCATCCTCTCATTATGCAACCCCTCCTGCTAAGATACCCTCTCACTATCAATGTCCCACCCTTCATCTCAAGGTACTTCCTGCCAATATCCCACCCTCCCTCTTAAAGTACCTCTTCACAGTCAATAACCCTGCTTGCCTCTCGGGGGGACCCTCCCTCCCAGAAAGGGGCACACACTGCAAGTAAAGAAGGAGGAGGGCATTGAGGAGCAGAGAGGCATCAGTAATCAGGGAGATATTGAACACGAGATAGAACAGGACAGTTTGGATACCTCAGAGGAATGCTGTTAGACCTGCAATGAGATTTCAAAAATCCTGGAGTAGTGGTAGATGTTCAGGGATGCTAGAGGATGCTAGAGGTGAGATAGGGGAGGCTGGAAGAGAGCAGGGGATGCTGGAGGAGGATAAGGTGAGATAGGGGAGGCTGGAAGAGAGCAGGGGGTGCTGGAGGAGGATAAGGGTGACCTGATGAGGATAGTGACTACTGCAGGAGACTATGGGGACATCGGAGCAGAAGGGATAAGGGAGGGAAGGTGGTGTGAGAATAAAAGTGAGAGAAGGGGAATTACATGGAGGTAAGGGGGTGTGGATATGAAGGGAAGATGGTAAATGTAGGTAACATGCAAATTCAATGGACTTGCGAGGGGATAGGATAGGAGACAAGGACAGGGTAGGGCAAAGGAGGAGAGAGTGTTTGGCATAGGGATATGGACATTTTTGTGTGAATCTATATATGCCTTTGGGACTTGTGTGTAAGTGCCTAGGTTGATACATGGAAGCAGGTCTTGAGAATATAGATTTTCAGGGAGTATGCATGGGCAATGCTTGGCTACCAGACCAAGGTTATTCATTTCCCACCACTGGCTGACCACTGTTTCTCTATACAAATCCTTTTTGTGGGGATCTCTGTTATCAAAGGTTCTATACACTATTACCAGGCTGTAACATCAAGAGGGAGGGGGCCAATCACTACCCTTCCAGTCATAATATCATGCATCATAACTTATTATCTAATACTCAAATGTTGATGGGATGGGGCTTTCAGCCCTCCCCCACCAGGAGCACTTAGCCAATAGTCAAAAATTTATCTATACTATACTGAAAAGGGCTACTATGTGTTATGATATTGTTCCCCTTTCTCTCTTTCTTTCCCTCTTTTATCTATTCTTCCTTTTTCCCCTCATCCTTTCTTTATCTTAGCAGGGGGGGGGGGACAAGACCTGTTGGCTACTCCTGGATCAGCCAATGTAGAGATAGTGAACCATCATGGATGACACTGGCTAAGGCAATGAATCATGAGATAAAATGCCATGCTGTGAGTGTAAAAATGCTAAAATGAGCACACTGATGTGGAAAACCTGGGATAAAACCAGCTTTATGACACTGTGGGGGATATCATCAGCATATAATTTCCTGAACTGAGTCTAAACTAGCATATATTTTGCTTGATGTCATGTACTGTATTTAGTATCCTCACATAATGGAGCATAATTATATTATGTGTGTTGATTTACATCAGCTTCATGATCATGACTATCTACTTCCACACAAGCATGTGCGGTATTATTGTGAAACTATTACATAATAGAATTTGTATTCTGACAGATATGAATAGCTAATAGGCCTTATAGTCTGATACCATACAACTGATAGCATGGTATTGTTATATGACCATGATAATATTAATTTTGACACCTAAATATACATATTCACTGCCGAAAACATATTTTTCTTGTCAATGGGTAACCAGAAATTGTTTTTCAGGAGGCTGTTTCACCTCAAATGAAAACAATTTTTGGAGGCCTGCAAATGATATATGGACTCCCTCAAATGCTTTATGGGTGCCGCATATGCTTAATCACAGGGTACCCACCCATCATATAAAGCATTTGCCACACCCATAAAGCATTTGCCATAGCCCATATAGCATTTGTGGGGTCCACAAATAATTGTCATTTGAGGCGAAACAGCTTCCTGGTGAAACTATGCATATAAGACATTCTCTGATGGCATCACATTATTCCTTGACCCTGGAAATGTGGGTATAGACACCTTACTTGCTTCAATACTCCATTTGGTTGTGAAGTTATCAAAGACCACACACTTTTTGGTAATGGCGGAATCAAAATGGCCGCCATAGTCAAACTAGCCATACTACATCATTTCTCATTGCATAATCATATTCTGTGACCCTGAAAACATAGGTCTAGACACCTTTTTTGTTGCAGTACTGTATTTAGTTGCTGCTTGATCGAAGAAAACAGATTTTTTTTGGTAATGGCCGACTTAAAATGGCCACCACAGCTGTAATAACGGGTTTTCTCAGTGGCCCCACCTCTGATATTCATCGCATGGATATGGAGTACAAGCGTGAGAAGTTTCATGCTTTTATGAAAAAATTCACACCTATTTCACATATTGCCTGGACTATGAAGTGTATGGTAAGTTTTTCCCAAAATGACTCAGACTCTGGCCCACATTATGCTTAATTGGGCTGTAACTAAACCAGATATAAACATGCACTCTTGTGCATTGTCTTCCAAACATATTTTCCTTTCTGATGATGCATCTCAGACTTTTGTAGTCATAATATTTCAATTTAGGGGTAAACACCCTACCATTTGCACCCTAGTACTGGCCCAGTACCGATTGCCAGGTGTGGACCAGTACAGGGCCGGTAAAGGTGTGTTTGCTGGGTAAGGCTGTATTTGTGTCACGTTTCATTTATGATTACCTTCCCTGCCAGCACCACTCGTCTAAATCACGTGAATATTATGTAAAAATGACCAGAAACGCGTCAGTTTTACATAATAATGATGTAGTTCAGACGAGTGGTGCTGGCAGGGTTATAACTTCATCATAATCATATTCATACAGTATATGATATATATACAACTCGCATTAGTTCTTATACTTTAACCACGGTGGTGGGCCAGAACAATAGAGTTCGCACCTTGGTTATACTGCATACCCTGGCTTCGCCCTCGTCTGGCCCCACCAGCAAGCTGTGGTTAATTCTACATACCTTTTCATAACCATAGTCTATCTATTACATATACCATTAGCTATGGGCGTTATTAAGCTTAAGGGCCAAATAAAAATAGGGTTGGTCACCAGCATCATGGCCTCACACATCAAGCCCGCCTGGCCGGATAATATTCAATTTCATTTATTTTTTACTTTCCCCTTTTAGGGCCTAGATTCCTTAATAATTTCCTAATTGATCAATAAGACTTGTATAAAAAAATCAAAAGAAGAGGAAGAAAAGAGGGTGACCAACCACTGTTTTGCGAGACCTGGTCGGGTAAATGGAAAGAAATTCAACCTTTTTTAGGTCCTATATTAGGCCAAAAAAAAGGTGTGTTTCAGGTTACATAGTCTGAAAATCAAGGTATGGTAGGTCGGATTTTGTTTTTCTTTTACTTCGGACTTAAAAGTACCCAAAAATTTACTTGCAAACTTCAGCGCCGACTCGCCAACAATGGTGTTGACTCATAGACCATCAAATTAACTCTAAAATAGGCCCAAAATTACTTTAAAAAATGAATATTTTTCATTAGGGTCACCCATGTTTTGCTAGGTAGGGTAGGGTAACCTGAAACAAACCTTTTTTTATTTGGCCTTATAGACACCCAACGACATTGTATCCAATTGGGTGACATCAATATAATTGCATGGTCTCACCTGTCTCAGATAGATCCTGTTATTCAACTCATAAATGGTCTACATATATGTATTGTTTGTTCAGGGTCATGGCCTTCAGATACGATAATTAAACCTTGTAGCTAAATATAGATTTCATACTATTATAAAACAAAAACCTCGCTTATTGACATTGTCGTCTATAATCGTATACTGGCACAAACTCCTGAGTTATGCAGGTTGGGGGTTGAAGAAGGACAAATCAGGAAGTTCTTAATATGTTTAAACAAGTTTATTGTATTGAAAGGTATATATCTTGGCTCCTTGTAACATTTTTTGATATACGTCTCTAACCATAGCAGCTCAGTTTTTCAACTCGCAAAGTTGATCTTCATTGTTTTGGGTGATTCTGAAATGGAAAATACATTGAGACCACTCCAAAAAGAAGTTGACAAGGGAGGTTTTTTGGTTTTCTTTATTTGCCGGCTAAAATGTATCCATATAGGCTAACACGTTTTACATAACCAAAATTGACATTTTTTGTAGTTAAGAATTTATTGATTTTTAGAAGTGGGGAAAATGTAAGTTACCAAATATGCCAACATTTATCCATTTTTATCATGTTTTCCATTAAAAATTAGCAAAAAAAAAGAGTTTTCCTCAAAACCTGATTTCTATGATGTGTACTTTAATATAATATATAGAGCATTAATACCACTGGTTGTATATACTATGCACAGTACTGGCCTAAAGTACTGCCCGATTGCTGATTTTAAATTTTAGAATCACCCTTATGATTCACCCATACATAATACATAACAGCCCGTCACAAGCAAACTCCACACATCCCTTTCAAGCTATCTCTCCCGGGGAGGTATCTTAGCTCCAAGTATACCCGGAGATGTGGTAATGATTTGGAGGGATATGGGTCATTTTTCAGCCCCTTGGGAGGGGAGTGGTGCACACCTATATGGGTACATTGTTCAATGATAATCAAGACAGGGAGATTAACAGAGCCCTTTGCATAGAATAACCTATACATCTAATGGTATTCATTCTACTACTGTCTAGATAGAGGTATCTACTGTCTTAAAGCTTGACCGTCATGGTTGAAGTGAGGGCAAACACAACTTTGGATATAGTTCAGTTTTGATTCACAAGAGGGCTCTTAAGGGCTGGGAGCTCAGCTCTTACAGGAACAAGATAGGGTGAATATGTTGTAGCTGGACAATGCTCATGGCCCCCTGTCCAAACATTGCTGCCCTCTGGTGGAGCTGTAATTTTAGTCCATGTATGGAAAATGCTGAACTTATTCGCTGACAGCCCAGCTTTAACCTAGGTGTATAGAGGTAAGATAGTGCACCCATATGGGTATACTTTTTGAGATTTTACACCAACATGCGTCATTTCTTTAGAAATCAGTATACTCCCATATGGGTCAGATGTCCAGGTCCATAACCACACATCCGGGTAAATATAGTTTAAGATACCTCCCTGGGCTATCTCTACATGTACAAAACATGTATGGGCTGAGTCCCGGGTATATTTTACAGCATTTGGTACCTTTTTACTATGTGCACCTTCGAATATGTACCCCACTGCCTGAATTTTTGGTAAGGGTTATTTCACTTGTTGAAATAATCCTGTCAACAGACCAAAACTCGTGAACATTTGTCTACTTATTTGATGTATCAAGGTAACCAGTGACCACAGCTGTAACTTGTAAGATCCCCAGAGAACTCATTAGCCAGGCCCTATGTCTGTCCTTCCTAGTATAGCCTGCAATACCCACGGACACTAGCGTTGTGGGGATAGACCGGAAAGCTTTGGGAACTATGGTCCAAATGCGAGTTGATTTTGCCTCGCATTCCCCTGGCTTTAATATTGAACATACAGGCTCATAATTTAATGAGCAGTATCTTACATATATATGTATACTATAGTTGATTTATAAATTGAATTATGGATGTTATTCAATTTCTACACATTGAGGCACTTTGATGGAGGTAATCTGTATAGAGGCAAACGATCTACAGCCTCTTGGACCCCTGTTGAATGGTCTAGACATGACTATAATTACTAATTTGTACATTTCACCTCATCCAATTAAGGCCCCAAGTAGCATAACAGCCACTTATAGCCTGGCTTGATTGGGTGGAGAAATCTACACGAGTGGTTGACACAAGGGCAATCAATAGAAAACTGAGCCTTCTGTTAGTAACTCTCAGACAGCCCTTGGCCCCATCTGAGAGTTACAACCGTAACTAGTCCTTCCAGGTCCTTCCAGACACGGTATAGCACTCTAACTGGTGTAGACTTGTTCCTGCGGTCACGTTCTTTACACTGATACCAACAATCTTGTGAAACCTTGGTTCTGGTATCATATTGCAGATTGTTCTCCTGAAGCTATGGTGTGTGAATATTAAATTTTGATCACTGCTCAAGTCTCACGACAGTTTGCGAGCTCAGAACTAACATGGCTGCCCGTGTGCATATCTATAGTTTTGGTAAGAGCCAACAGCACAGGTCTGTATTCAGCCAGATGAATATTTCCCCGTTTTGTAGTAAGCAGGGTATATAGCTTCAGCGATAGTGTCTCCCTTGATAATGATATACCACAAATCAATGCAATAATAATCCATGGTGGATATCAGTACATATCATGATGTATACCATAATGATATTGTGACAAATATCATGATGATAGATATTATGATTTACCAGAGTGAGGAACGATAGTTTTATTTCAAAAACCCTCCAGTAAATTTATTTATGATCTGGGATAATGCCAGGGCGTCTTTTCTATTCGTCCATTAGGCAAAATTGTGTCAATTTTGATTACTTAAATTGAATTCCAATTAGCCAAACGTGTTGTTATAATGACCGAGTATATTTTTACATTCTAAAATACAATATGATTACATTGTCTTATTAATAAAACAAGTCTGAGGTGCGTTTTCTCTTTCACTACATACACTCGTCCACCCACATCGATATAATATTATATATTCAATATTCAGAATTTTTATGCCAATTAGTATTGACATACATCCGTTGCTGCGCTAATAAGGACCCTATGTTGTGCATGCGAACAATTGCGCATCAATATCTGACTAGGAGGAAGGGTCCTAATGAAAATTACTTCTATGGAGAGATGTAACAGGATAGATTAGGCCAAAAAAAGGTGTGTTTCAGGTCATTATATCCGTTTATCCCTATTTCTGAAATCTAGGAAACAACGCTGAGATATTACACCATTACAATGTAATTAAAAAGTGACTACACATTGGGTAAGTATAAGAACCCCTCTGATCAATGCACAGTGCATATGCAGGTCAATGAGAATGGGATCTGGAAACCGTGCCCTGGGTCGGCCCATTTTATTTAATGTAGGTAGCATATCACCTGAAACCTTTTGTTGTATGGGGCCTGTAGCCTGGGTTTACTGGTCATTAGGCATTAAAGGGGGGCACACTGTGCCTCCATCCATTACTGGTATGAATTTTCCCATCATGATTAATGAATGCAGCCCTGGGGACTTACTCGCCAGGGCTGCATCATAGGCTGCATCATGACGAGTCTCTGGGGTTGATACACTCACAAAGGGTCGGATGAATGCAGCACTGGCCAGTTACTCGCCGGGGCTGCATTCATGCGCCATGATGACAAAAGGCGTAGCACGTTAAAGTACATTGTAGCCCTGAGAGGGTTAGATTGCTTGCGGATAGAGCTCACATGTCATGTGCACACACCTGTAGGCAGGCTTTATATCATGTCTGCACAGAAGACTTCCTGCTCTACCTATGGTGTAATGAGCTAGTAACCATTGTATATACAGCCTCTGATAACAGGTCATCCCTCGGGTCCACGGGCCACCACTGAGCTAAACCTCGGGGGGGAGGTCAGGTGTTTCTGTTCACAGAAACAGGGTAGTCAACTCTATGTCCCCCCTCTGCTTTGAGCATAGCATTCTGGTGAAAATGCATGCATTTGAATGCATTAAAATGCCATAATCTAATGGATTTGCATAATAGATAATATTACTGGGATGCAGAACACACAATTTTGCATTAAACTGGAGATATACCCACATTTAGCAAAGTCCGCCCTCTGCTTTGTGTCAACATTGCTGCGGTCCTCAAAGCACATGGCCTGCATACCTACAACACTGTAGGGAGCAAGGAAGGGACAGGGGTCTGTACACAAATAGCACAGGTAGCCAAGTGTAGCAGTCAGAGTGGCCCACACTGTCCTACCTGACGGTAGGACTAGGACTCTGCTTGGAGACAAAGGTCAGTTGGTGCGCGTGCTCGGGTCTTACTTAGGGGTTATGCCTTATATAATATCAGAATAACCTAGCTTAGCTTTCCAATCCAAGCCCTAATTATTCGGTGTCGCATTGGTATACATAATGCTGAACCGTTGAGGGTGTATCAACCCCATGCGGTCTACTATGGTTATAACTACAGGCCTAAAGGCCCCCACCCCACCCCCAAGTGCATACAGTGTATGGAGTTGATTAAATTTTGGCCTTTCCACATAAGGACCTCTATATTGGCCAAGAGTGCATTCCAAGCAGGGGGCTGTTACAGAGAAACAGCGTAAGAAATAGCGTCAGATATTGTTAAATATTAGCCCTAAATAGCCCCCCAAATGCATCAGTCAATTTTTGAGTAATCAGCTAGAAACACACAAGGTGCTGTCGCAGTAGCAGAAAACGCCATATGAAATCTTAGCGCCATCATGCGATGCCGCCTATCAGCCACGGTGTGCCGGTCTTCACTGGGCCATGACCCCTGGAGGCTTACCCCAGTTCCCCTGCTTCATTCCACAGAGCAGAGTTTTCACTACCCTTATTGCTGTAACCAAAATAATGATAATCTGTTTGGATCAGCTCAAAATGTATTACGGTATATCTAGTTATAGATAGAGATGGTGATATAGAAATGTAGACTGCCTAAGTGAACCAGTTTTGCTTTTTTAATAGCAATAATAACATTTGATACACACTTTATAATGAGTGTTATCATTGTTACTTTACTATCTCCATTTGTAGGTCATTGTCATTTTGAAGTAGGCATATATGTAAATGTATATGTATAGAATACCTGTAAATTTGCATCCATTCCTCCAACCCCCGTACTCCTTTTTCGGTACACAAATGTAAAAATTGTCATCGTATCCTTCTTCCCTGTGTTAGATGCAAAGATGCTGTCAAGTTTTGAGACCATCTTCTTACACTTTTTGACATGGCGCTATCTGACCACTTTTCGTTACTGCAACAGCACCACCTAGGGAGTGCTGTGGTTGCTATTATTAGATTATAAATAATGTAAATTATTATTAATTTAGAAAAGAGTTATCGCATTTTTATGATGAAAAACAATATAGTATTCATTATATAGAAGAGAATCTCGCTCATGGCCTTATATAAATAGCACAGGAGGCTGGTTTCTGTATACTAATCTATGCCATGAGTCAGGGGCACTGAGAGCCAGTGTGCCCTGACCTTGGAGACATGTGTTTGTCCTGACTGCAGCCCAGTGAACAAAATACGTTTTTTAACGTTCTGAAACGTTTCAATGTATAACGTTATTTTACGTTACACGTAAAACGTTATTTTACGTTATTAAATGGTTCACAAAATAACGTTATATTGACAACGTTATATAACGTTATATAACGTTTTCACAGCTATGTTTTATCACCCAAATGTTGGACATTTGATAGTGGTAAAAATGCAAACTTGTAAAGTATAATTCAATATGACTGTTCCGACCTGGGAGAGCCCCCCCCCCCCCGGAATCTACTAATGTCTATTATGAAACTAAAAAAAAAAGTCCAACAGTGGTGGTGATACATCCAGGATTGAACTCACAACCTTCTGATCTCACAGCCACCGCCTTAGACAGAGAGGCCACAGAGTCAGATGGATTATAAGATTTGAGGTGGTTGCTAAAGGTGCCTATCCTGGATGCTGTTTCTCCACAAATATGCGGAGGTCCGCAAACTTGCGGAGGTCCGTAAATACACTTTTCATTTATCTATGGAGGTCCGCAAATATATATGGGAATCATAAGTGTTATAAGTGCCATTAACTATGTGAAGACGCTATGGCTGTGTGGTCTAAGTGCTGGTCCATGCGTCCGACCCTTACAGGTTCGAATCCCACAAGTAACCCACTTTTCCCAACATGAATTATCCCTACTAATAGCAGGGTTTTCCGTTACAATTTTATAACGTAAAATAACTTTTTAAAACGTTATTATCAGTCAAAATCCATTGTATAAAAACGTAAAATAACGTTACAATAAGGTTGTACATTCAAACGTTATGGTATAACGTTAATATACGTTAATTGGAGTCAACGATTTTGCGTTAAATAACGTTATATTTCCGTTTTTTTCAAACGTTTTCCAGACCTATATGAAACGTTATATAACCGTTATATAACGTGTTCTTGTTTACTGGGAGGACACCTCTATATTCCTATGTAGCACCTACCACAGGCAGGCAGAGCGGCTGCACAGGTCTCCAGTGTGGAAGGAAGGGCTATAAATACCCTGGGGCAGCCTGTGGGCAACCAGTTGCCACTGACAAACCGAGTATACAAGAGGAGCTTACCCACCCACCATCCCTGAAGACTCAACACTAACAATTATTAAAGCCTAAAGGCAATATTATTGTTTTAACATCACCATATGAGCTCAATACAATGTAATAAATTTTAAAATGATTCCAGCCCCTGTTCGCGTTCACTCTAAAACATAATTATCCCGGTTTCCTGTGAGTAGTATAGTATGTATCGGAACGGGACTATAGTTAAGTACTGTTTATTACTCAATCGACATGCAGCCAATCAGAGGCCTCCATTTGGTCACGTGACCGGAAGTGACCTACTTAGGGGATTAGTGGTGACATCACGTGACCTAGTTAGCCAATCAGAGGCCGCCATTTGGTCACGTGACCGGAAGTGACGTCATATGACCTACTTATGGACCGGAAGTGACGTCATATGACCTACTTAGGGGACCGGAAGTGCCGTCATATGACCTAATTTAGGATCACGTGACCGGAAGTGACCTGATGAGTCACGTGACCGGAAGTGACGTCACATGACCTAATGGCCAACTGGAAGTGAGTGACCTCATTGAGGATCACGTGACCGGAAGTGACCTGATTGATCACGTGACCGGAAGAAGAAGTGACGTCACGCGACTTAATGAAGAGATGAGCGTCTTTAAGGGGTCACGCGCTTTAAAATGTGATATCTTTTTTTTTGGAGGAGGAGGAGGAGGAGGAGGAGAAGGAGAGGAGGAGGAGGCGAGTCTCTTATTTTTTTCGGTAAACTAATAAAAAACACTACGATATAAGTTTTTTTTTTTTTTCATTTTTTATTGTTTTACGAGCGACTGGAAGTGACTTATTGAACTAGGTAGAAGCGTTCTTTAGAGTGTATAAGGGGGGGGGAGGGGAGGGGAGGGGAGGGAAGGGGAGGGGAGGGGAGGGGGGGGGGAGGGGGGCCCCTTTAAGATGCATGGGGAGGGGGGCGCTTTTAGGATGCATGGTGGGGTGGGGGGGGAGGGGGGAGGGGGGAGGGGGGCACTCTAGGGGGCCGGGGGGCACTCTAAGGGGCGTTTGTCTCTTTTAAGAAAAAAAGAAAAGAAAAAGATTTCAATCGAGAGACACGCTTCTTCCTCTCGAGAGGAAGAAGCGTGTCTCTTCATTTTTTTTTGTTTATCACGTGCCTCGATGAGGCGATCAGCTGCAACTGGAGGAAGTGACACTTTAAGAGGGCGCGCTTCTTAATTGTTATGATATTTTTTTTTACTTACTAATAAAGAAGACGTATGAAAATAAAACACAACAATTCACATGTCCGTCGTTCTCGTTGTTTCTTGCTTGATAAAGTCAAGTAATATCGCGATGCCGAGGTCAAACTTTCCCATGTCCTCAGTCAACACTCGAAGGAGTTCAAAAGGTGTACCGCCGGCACCGTCAGCTTCATCTTGCCACATTTTCAACACTCGGAAGGCCCACTCAGCAGGACTTCCTCCGTATTCGCATTCTTCAGCGATCTTATCTAACCTCTCAGGCGACAATTTTAAATGGTCCCCCACCTCTTTCCACCTGCTACCTAGACGTCTGCCGAGGGTGCCCAAGTGCTTATGCATCGCGCGCGAGTCGGGGTTTTCGAAATCCAACCCCTGTCTGTGGAGAAGGGACATCCACTGAGCCAACAGTTCCACGCGTCTAATGCGGGTGAAGACGCGACCGAGCTCTCCCCATCTATGACGATGCGGGGTTTCACCCCACCAGACTCGGAACATCGCCGTACACAGCTCCTCCGGTGTCTTGACACTGCGCTCTACTAGAGCATCCATACGGGCGGCGGTAACTTTTAAGCTACTGCCCAACTCTCTCCAACAGCCGCTCAACTCTTTACCTAGTTGACGAAGCAAGGCGTCGCTATAGGCTAACCGCCGCTGTCCTACCTCTCTGTTCTCCCCATCGGTCTGCCTCGCGCGTCTCACGTCGTCAAGCCGCATTAACTTTTTTTCAGGTGGACAAGGCGGTGAAGGCGAGCTTGAAAGTGGAATAGCTTGAGCCATCTCGTCTCGTCTTGGCGGCGGCGGCGGCGGCGGCGGCGGTGGTGGCGGTGGTGGTGGTAGTAGACGTTACTGTGGTCAGAGGCGATATGGTTTTTTTCCAACAGAAATCAGAGCTTTTATACAGAGGGAGTTTAATCCCATTTCCAACAGCACTCCAGCTGTCTAGCGACCTGTCCGCATGACGCTTTTTCAGCCGCTCCGCTCCTTAAGAGCTTAGATGACGAGGGGTATGTCATCGCTATCCGTGGAGACCAGCTGAAAACGGTGTTTCTTCCTCATCCATAGCCTTACCTCCTACCCCCTACCTGAGGACGTCTCCCTCCCTCTGACATTCATTGTAACAAACGTCAGAGGTCAGGTGAAAATCGGATTTTTTTCATGCACAGCCTTAGTCAGCTGTCACCCCTCCCTATTGAACTAGCCGGCCGCCGCCTGGCCGGCCCGGTCTACTCACCACGGCAGGAGGTGGTGATTTTTTTTTGTCTTACACTTAAGTCGCTCACCACATGCACACGCCTCTACTTACAGACAGACACGTTCGTCTTAGGGGGGTCCTGCTTCACGCCACACGCCTCCTGTAGTTTTTTTTGTATACACACTCTAAGCTCATCACCGTTAATCCTTTATACAGCTAACGCGCGCTGAATTGCTGAACAGGGTGGTAAGTAGCTTAGCTCATGACAGTGGATCCCTCAAAAAAAGAGGGGAAAGGGATCCAGCTGAAAACGTCATACCTTATGTCTTTGTGAATGGCCGCCGGTCAGTCGACGGCAGCAACCGCTTAATCCTTTATACAGCTAATGCGCGTTGAATTGCTGAACAGGGTGGTAAGCGGCTTAGCTCATGACAGTCGATCTCTCAAAAGGGGGGGAAAGGGATCCAGCTGAAAACGTCATGCCTTATGTCTTTTGTTTCTCTTTGTGAATGGCCGCCGGCTAGCCGGCGGCAGCTGAACAGGGTCAGTAAGTAGCTTAGCTCTAGAAGCAAGAAGGCGTATATAAGGGGCCTGGAAACCTCCATTCACTCACTCATTATTTTGCTGCTCTCTACAGTCACCACCATGAGCAAAAGACAACACCTAGCGCCGTCCAAGAACAAGAAGACTACGCGGAACAGCGCTCGTTTAGCGTCAGTGCCTCCTCTTGCTACTGAAAATGAGACTACCGCCGCAGCCGCTTGGTCTTATCACCCTCCCGCTGTAGCGAGCGCTCGCAGCAGTAGTAGTAGTAGTAGTAGTAGCAGTAGTAGTAGTAGTAGTAGTAGTAGTACTAGTAGTAGTAGTACTGGTAGTAGTACTACTGGTAGTAGTCGTCGTGCTAGCGACGTTGTTACACTCGCGACGGTACACGTTGCTGCTAAGCGCGCTGCCGCTGCTACTGCCGCTCCGCCTGCTGCTGCTGCTGCTGCTGCTGGTGATCTTCGTGCTGCGGCTGCTGCGGCTGCTGCTGCTGCACTTGCTACTGCTGCGCCTGCTACGGCTGCGCCTGCTGAGGCTGCTGCGCCTGCTACTGTTGCGTCTGCTGCTGCTGCTGCTGCTGCTGCTGCTGCTGCTGCTGCTGCTGCTTCTGCTGCACCTGCTGCTACCGCTACTACTACTGACGACAACGCTCCTGGCACAGCGCAGTACTGGCAACCGGGTTTTTACCTCCCCACTACTGTTGATGACTTTGATGACCTGCCGCACGTTGCACAGCCCCTCTCCTCCACCACTACATCGACCGACGCCCTCGACGCCGCTCGCGCTGAGAGTGACAGCTATTCGGACACTCAGCCCCTAAACCGAGAAGAAGAGGAGGAGGAGGAGGAGCAGCAGCAACAGGGTGAGACAGAGAACGACGCTGACGACGAGGCGTACGAAGAACCCGAAGGGAAAGGGGTGGGCGGTACGTTTTTCGGCTCCCCTCTTCGACCTTTCGACCTCACTTCCACTAGTAGCGCCCCGTCCGGTCCGTGGCGACTGCCCTCACCGCCACCTTACGAGGGCGGCGGCGCTTCATCTTCTACCGCTACACTCAGCACCGACGGCGTGTGGCTGCTCTGTTCCAACAACGAGGCCTCGGATACCACCAGCGCTGACGCTGCTCCTGCTATCGGTTCTGCTGCTGATTCAGCTCACGCTGATGGTGTTACTCTTCCTGCGGGTGTGAAACGTTCTAAGGTGAGTTCCAGAACAACAAGGCCTACTAAGAAGAGAAAAATACAAGAAAAAGAACGAGATGGACGAGAAGAAGCAGAGGAAACCTTCTCCCGTCTTCTCGGGTTAGAGTTCTGCTTAGACGGAGCTTTGACGCTGGAGATCTGGGAGGACGTGGCTAGACTGTCTAGGAGGCCGCGCTACACAAAAGACGGCCAGGTGAAAGAGGCGTCTCTGACCAGAAGCAAGCGAGTGCACTTCACGGCCGACGCGCTGCGCGAGCTAATAGCACGCATCACCGATATCCGCGCAGTGGTGCGCATACGCGACACAGCGGCCGCGCAAGGAAGACCTAATCACACCCCCTGGTTCGCAGTGCTGGATGAGGAGGGCGAAGTGTACGCAGCTGTGAGCTACTACAGCGGTAAGAACCTCGTCCACGTGCGCAAGTACGAAGGTCCTGACAAAAAACCCACACAGCAGGGGGTGACGCTGTCCGCCAGAGCGCTCAAAGAGTTGGATGACAAAACAGAGATTATTCTCAAATATCTCGGTATAGATTCGGAATGAGAGACGCTCAACGCTCACGCGCGCACACACACAGCGTTTGACGTACGCTGTATGAGACAGACAGACGGATACACAGACAGCAGACAGATAGATAGATAGATAGATAGACAATAGATTGATAGATAGATAGATAGACAGATAGATTGATAGATAGATAGATAGTTAGACGGCTAAGTAGTTGGTAACTGAGTGAAAAAAACATGACACAGTACGTATGCGAAAAGTGTTTCAAAATGTTTAAAAGACCGTACAACCACGAGAGACACGTAGAAAATTGTAGAGTAGTACCTAAGTTTTGCCCTCTATGCGGCGAAGGCGATTGCCGAAAGATCGCCTGTCGACGCGAATCTCTGGACTGGGTGACCGTCCCTCCGCGCATATGTGCTGTACCGAACGGGGAGGAAACGTTCACGGCGAATTGGCCTGCGATACAAACGGGCGTCAGGATGCACGGGACTCGCGTGAGTGTAACAAACTTCAGGCTACCAACCGGCGAGTTGAGTGACGCTGTAGATACTATGCGTCGCATTCACTTGACACAAAGATTCAGATACAAAGTGGGTTTCTCGGTAGGCTTACTCTTACAACACAGAGAAGACAAGAGCAAACTGCGCTACTTTCACGCCTCCCAGAACAACGCAACTCTCATACAACCGCTCCCTACTATAACTAATTCAGAAACTTTGGAAGAGCTCCTCTCAAAGATGGAAAACACCGTCGCTTGCGAGGAAGTACGGAAACTTTGCGACGCTGACACCAAGTGGCACGTTCTTTTTCCTACCAATTTGAACATTTGCGTTTACATGGGACCGGGGGAATTCCCCATAGGCGGTAGGATCACTCAGGCCGGTCGAGTTGGAAAGAGAAGCGGCGTGTTAGATTTTCCCAACAAGGACAACCTCTGCATCTTCCGCTGCATTTCCTTTCACTTATACAACACCAGCAAGCGCGCTTCAGATTTGTTACGTCAGTTCTGTCCCGCTGCCACACCTGAATCCTTTCCGGGTCTGAACATCCGCGACTTACCCGCGTTAGAGAACTTGTTTGACGTACAAATAGCGGTTTACACCGCGTCGCGTCAAGTGCCGGGGCGGAAGTTGAGAAGACGCGTTACTCTGATCAGACCGCCTTCCAGCACTCTGGCCGCCCGAGGTAAAGTCAACCTACACCTGACGGCGAAAGGCGGTTTGCACGTCTCTCTCGTCACGGACTTCAACGCGTACGCGGGCATATACGAATGTTGCAAGTGTATGGCGGCGTTCACCACCGAGTTCTTGCTGAAGAGACACAGGAACCAGCTTTCCTCTTGCCGACAAGTCAAGTTGCGCTACGTAGGTGGCATCTACCAAAATTCGAGAACGATTTTCGAAGCGCTAGCAGACTTCTCCATTTTTCCCCCCGACGGACATTCCGGAATCTACCCTTACAAGATCGCCTTCGATTTCGAGGCTTTCTTCAGACCGTGCAAAGAACCGTCGACGGAACACGTGTCCCTGCTGTGGGATCACGTCCCTTTGTCGGCTAGCGTCGCATCCGACTTTCCGGGGTGGGAGGGGCCCGTCTGCTTCGTCAGAGAATCCGACGCAGATTCCGACCCCTTGTTGGACCGAGTTTTAAATCACATAAACGAGAACGCCAAAGTCATCGGGGAAGCTGTGCTAGAACTTTACCGACCGACGTTAGCGAAGTTAGATGCGGCGATAGGTGAAGCTCTCCTGCTGGAGGAGGCGACGTTCACCCCTTCTCCAGGCGGCTTCGCTGCGGCTCAGACCAGACACCCGTTAGTTCAACTGAAGAAGCGTCTTCTGAGATACATCCGTCAAGCTCCAGTCGTGGGCTTCAACTCGGGGCGTTACGACTTGAACCTGATCAAAATACGCCTTCACTCGTTCTTTGCCTCCGGAGACCGAAGAAACCAAGAATTCAGCGTCATAAAGAGAAGCAATCAATACTTGGCGGTTTACACACAGCACACGGTTTTCTTGGACGTAGTCAACTATTTGGCACCCGGTTACAACTACGCGACCTATTTGCGAGCTTTCACCAGGAACGAAGAGAAAGGTCACTTTCCTTACGAATGGATGACGTCTACCAGGAAACTGGCAAACAGAACGCTGCCGCCGAGATCGGCTTTTGACAGCGAGCTGACGGGCGTCAAAATGTCTGAATCCGACTACGCCGCATGTCAGAAAGTTTGGTCCGACGAGAAGATGCAGACTATGGAAGATTACTTGATCCACTACAACAACAAAGACGTCAAACCTTTCATAGAAGCTCTGAAAAATCACGCTAAATTTTTCCAAGATCGCGGCATTGACATGTTGAAAGACGGAGTTTCTCTCGCCGGTTTGACTTTACGGTTCCTCTTCCAAAACCTAGAAGACGCGTTCACAACGTTCCCCCAGTTCGACGCCGTCCTCCACGCTCTGATCAAAGAAAATCTAGTCGGCGGTCCTTCCATCATCTTCCATAGATTTCACGAGAAGGGCACCACGCGCATAAGGGAGCACAAGTACGGCGAAGAAGCGAGACCGTGCCAACACATCCTAGGACTAGACGCTAACTCTCTGTACTTGCGCTGCATGAGCGAAGCGCACTGCACGGGCTATTACGCGGTGAGACGGCCTGAGACCGAGTTCAAGCCCGAAATTAGGCAAAGAAACTCTCACAGCGCTTTGGAGTGGTTACGCTTCGTAGAGCACGACCGCGACGTGTAACTGCGCCACGCTTTGAACGGCGGCGAGATGGTTGTAGGCTGTCGGAGAATTCGCGTGGACGGGTTTCACGCGGCCTCTAATACGGTTTTCCAGTTTCACGGGTGTTGATTCCACGCTCACGAGTGCATACCGTCGCACCGATATCAGTGCGCTTCACTGAGAGAGGAGAGACGCGACAGAACGACTAGAGTAAGCGCTTACTTGAAAGCGCTAGGTCACAAGCTGGTCGTCGTGTGGGAGTGCGAATGGCGAGAGATGAAGCGTCGAGATGAGCGGGTCAAGGTCTCCCAACACCGCTGGAAGGTTGACGCTTTGAAAGTGTCTCGAAACGCGATGAGCGAGAGCAACATCCTTTCCGCTGTGAAAGAGGAGAAAATGTTCGGTTTAGTTCAAGTGGACATCACTACGCCGCCTCACCTACGAGACTACTTCGAAGAAATGACCCCCGTTTTCAAGAACGCGACCGTTTCAAAATCGGACATAGGACCTCACATGTCAGACTTTGCGCAGGAAGAAAAGCTGTTGAACACGCCTCAGAGATGTCTGATAGGGAGTTACCACGGAAAAAATATTCTCTTGGGAACGCCGCTTCTCAAGTGGTATTTAGAGCACGGTTTGATAGTCACCAAAGTGCAGCTGGTGGTAGAATACCTACCTAAACGCTCCTTTGCCGGTTTCGCGGACGAAGTAACGGCGGCGCGAAGACGTGGCGACGTGAACGAGAACGAGAAAATTCTGTCAGACTGTTACAAGTTAATGGGAAACGCTACGTACGGTAAAACAATCTGCAACAAAGAAAAACACACGGCGGTGAGATACACTGACAGTCGGAAGTTCGAACTATTGGCCAATTCGTGGCGCTTCAAAAAGGCGTCCGAGTTGAGTTCCGATCTGTTTGAAGTCGAACTACAACCGAAAACAGTCAACAACAACCTCCCTATTCAAATAGGGTTCATGGTATACCAGTACGCGAAGTTGAAAATGTTCTTGGATAGTTTCGTCGATCGGCGCGATTATGCCCTTTGTCAAATGGACACCGACAGTCTTTACATGGCTCTCAGCGGTGACACGTTGGATGACCTAGTCAAACCTCGCCTGAGAGAGACGTACTTCAGAGAGAAACGAAAGTGGCTTCCGACAGCGGTGTGCGACGATCACTTAGAGCTTTTCGTGAAGACAAAAACGGAAAGAGTGCGAGAATGGTGTCCGCCGCCCGGCGGATGTTGTGAGAGACGGTACCTTCACGATCTGAGAACTTCGGGGCTTATGAAAGCGGAGTGGGAAGGTGACGGGATCCTAAGTCTCAACCCTAAGACTTACATTTGCTACGATCGAGTCAGCGACACCGGTGAAAGAAAATCCAAAAAATGGAGTGCAAAAGGCGTACAGAAGAAACAAAACCCTCAGGAACCAGACGCCTTCTTGGATGTTCTTCGCCAACGAAAAACTCTCATTGCTGTAAATAGAAATTTCAAAGTGGTGCGAAACAAAATGGTCACCTACACCATAGAGAAAGACGGCGTGCGCTACTTGTATTATAAGCGTCGCGTGCATTCTGACGGTGTGACAACGAGTCCTTTAGAGATATGAAAAAAAAAAGAAATAAGCGTGTGCATCTTTTCAAAAATAGAGTGTTTATCAAGATTGAAAAAAAAGAAATAAAAAAATAAAATAAAATATTGTTGTGTTTTTATTTTCATACGTCTTCTTTTACTAGTAAGTCGCGCAGTCTCTTAAAGCGTCACTCATGTGACGACGTCGCTTCCAGTCACGTGATCCTAAAGACCCTCACTTCCTAAACAAAAAACTTCTTCTTCTTCTTCCGGTCACGTGATCAATCAGGTCACTTCCGGTCACTCACTTCCGGTTGGCCATTAGGTCATGTGACGTCACTTCCGGTCAAGTGACTCATCAGGTCACTTCCGGTCACGTGATCCTAAATTAGGTCATATGACGTCACTTCCGGTCCCCTAAGTAGGTCATATGACGTCACTTCCGGTCCATAAGTAGGTCATATGACGTCACTTCCGGTCACGTGACCAAATGGCGGCCTCTGATTGGCTAACTAGGTCACGTGACGTCACCACTAATCCCCTAAGTAGGTCACTTCCGGTCACGTGACCAAATGGAGGCCTCTGATTGGCTGCATGTCGATTGAGTAATAAACAGTACTTAACTGTAGTCCCGTTCCGATACATACTATACTACTCCTGTGACAGCCCCCAGGCAATGAATGACTTCCCAGTAAACAAAAAAAACACGTTATACAACATTTTATAACGTTATATAACGTTAAATAACGTTTCTCTAAGGCTCCTTACTATGCCATAACGTTATATGAAATTTTATAACGTTATTTTGACGTAAAATAACGTTTTTTGTCAGCTGGGTTGTCCCTTATATTGGGTTATAGTGGAAAACTAAAGAAGAGCAAAAATGTTTGGAGGATATATTTATTGATTGATAAATAATGTATAATATAACATAAGGGAATGGGCGAAACTGTATATAAATATGTATGAATATGTATGGGTATAGTAGATATACATTGAATAAATGGGGGGAAGTAGTACACATTAAGATACAGGACAGTGAGACTAATATAATAAGAGAAAAGAATGTCGTCGCATACATTGGGTCACATGCAAATCGGGCAAATCCAGTACGCGGGCCACGCAGTAAATAACGAATATAAAGAATATATATAAATAGTGTCATAAGGTCCTATAATGGTAGACTTGGTCATAATAAGAGTCAAAGTTATTTGGATTGAATATATTCAGCTCATGGTCAGGGCCTAGAACCCGAACAGGAAAGCAGCAAATAAAATAGGATCCGGGCTAGAGCAGCTGGTAGGAAAGATAACGACGGGATGAATCCAGGTCAGGAGATAGGCTAGAACCAACAAGGCTAACGGGGAGTAGAGAACGCGGCCCCAGCGATGGGAGTGAGTAGTGCAGGCAGATGGGGCTGTGCGTCGGGGCATGGATCCATATGGACATGGCAGTCACGGCCAGGGCCTCCGAGAACAGCATGGGGGGTAGGTGGTAATGGAGGCTGGTAACCAGGGCCACGAGAGCAGCATGGGGGGTAGATGACGACGGAAGCTGAAGATCGGGCCGCGAACACCGCATGGCTGTGGCAGGGCTCTGCCTGGTGAGGATGGTCGTGGCTGGGCCCTGCCTAATGAGGGTGGTCGTTGCCGGGACCTGACCCATTGCATCGGGATGATCTCAAATAGGGCCGCTTAATTGTCGATCAATGAGAGATGACGCTGACGGGCAATCAATATGTGCTGGGCGTGGTCATGAAGGGAGGCGGTCTAGAGATTGATCCACGGGAGGCTGAAATAAAGAGAAAAAGAAACGAGTATAAGCCGGGGGAGAAGGGAAAGCGCAGTCAGTTATCAGTGAGCGTTTGGGGAGTACGATCGAGAAGACCAGATGGCACTGTATAACTCCTGAGGAGTATGTGTGTGGTTCTAAAGGTTTAACATCGGTTTAACATTGACTAACAGCGATTTCTTGTGGTTTAGATATTGGGAAATATGGACCACTGGAATCTGTGCATTAAGGCGTGACGTTTCGATTGAAGATATTACATAACAACACTGCCACCGGAGTCGTATATTGAGTAATTGATCCATAGGCTAATCTAGAGTCCTGTATTCCGGAGAGAACCATGGAGTTAGTGATACAGTATACCGGCTTTATCGGCATGGAGTTGGAAAGCCAATTATTTAAACTAGCTGACCTGATGAATTGGAAACTGATTGTATGTGTATATCCCGGATCCATAGTGGTGACCGGAGAGTAACCAATAGATTGCACCTGAGTTCTCGTAGAACAGATATCAGACCATCCGGTATCATAGAGAAGCGTATAAGATCGGCCCCGGGGCATGTTGATGAGTATGATATGGACACATAATGACCTAACTGAGATTGGGTTGAAGGTATTTATTAGTTGAATGAACGGAGACTTATACATTCCGGATTCCCTAAAGGATTCCTGCTGGATATTTATATGTATACCTTGCCTTGACTAAGGCCATCGCGTATAATTATCAATGCAAGCCCTGGAGCTAACTGACAATAACGAGGTACATATCTCTATATATATGGAGGGAAGGCTGTGATTATAATATAACCTGTGAAAGTGCTCTATATATACTATAACATCCATAACATCAAATAAAGCTGGATCTCACTACCCTTGCGTTATCTTTGGGCGGAAGCCTACCTCTGACTAGTTCACCCCACAGAGTAGGAACGTAGAAGGCGAATGTTGGACCCCATTTAAGTATACTAAAACGCTATGTTTATATAGGACATTAACAATAGCCCAATACTCTGTGGTGCATAGATGGGCCTTGTAGCCATCTGCATGTGGGAGCTATGTGGGGAGGGGGGGGGCTATCAAGGGGAAATAACACTGTAGAGCGCCAACCAAAGATTCACATATAACAAGCTACAAGCCATGGACCAATACGAGCCACCCACACATGTGCTTGGGTATAACCCAATCTAATTAACACATAGATGCAGAAGAGAGATGACATTACTGTAATATATAATATTTGCCAATTTGTACATATACCAATCCAATTTGTGCTCACAGCAGAATGCCATTCAAAATGAGTTTATTGCTCCAGTTCGCAAATTGCACCCAACAATAACATGAAGTAGAAGACACACACTGTAAAAGGTTGGTTGCCATTTTTGTAGTTGTATAGTAGATTCTACTGCAGATATACAGTTTGTTGTAGGTAAATAGTAGAATCTACTGTAAATCTACAGTAGATTTTACTGTGCAACTACACTATTTATTTACAGTGCATGTAGGAAAAGTGCGCTTTTTGTCTTAGGTTCTTAGATAAATGCAGGTCTAGTTTTAGCGCAGGATAAAAGAGATATAAATTCAATATGTCATAACCGTTTTATTATCACATCTTACAACTCAACGAAAAGATCTACGCCCCAACTCACCACCCACAATTTCTTTCTTTAAAAAAAAGGCTCTACATGTCTTATGGTGAAATTCATCAGAACAGCTCAATTTTGAGTGGCTTACTATCAGGTGAAAAGGGGGCCCAGTTAACTAAAAATAAATTAATTTACGTTAGAATAACATTTTGCCACACTAAGGCGCCATAGAGAAACGTCGTATAACATTTTTTATTCACTGGGGGCTGTGTACAAAGATGCTTATGTAAATACAAGTGTATATATATACAATATATAATATATATATATATATATATATATATATATACCAATATCACCCGGTTTGTGAGGTCTCCGCTGTAACCCAGTGATGTGGGATCCCATAGAACTAACAGACATATAAATAAAATAATTACAGTTTTGTATACCTCTAAATTAATAGAAACAGAATCTGACAAAAGAATTTCGAAATTAGAATTTTTTCAAATGCAATATTGTGGGATCCCCTAGTGGGGTCCCGGATGACCTTGACCTATGACATCGTCAGGACCCCACAAAAGGTTTAACTATATGTGTCATCTGACATAGTGGGATCTCTTTGAGAATTTACTTTAAAGAATTATTTGGGGATACATTCACTATTATGGACTTACCAGATGCACGCATTCAATATATATATATATATTGATAAAAAGCACAAGAATGTGATGGTTGACATGACTCTCTATACTGCTCTTGGATTATGGGGTCTTGTATCTGTTTTAACCCTCTATTGTGGGGTCTTTCCTATTCAATGATTTTATTGGTGTTTTAATAGTGTTTGAAGCTAATTTCTATTTTTGGTGACAAATTCCCTTTGTTAGTGTGTACAGAAGAGTAAACTGAATTAATATGTGACTATATTTGATATGGGTAGATGCATCCTGCTGTTACCAACTCTATTTGTGAATGTAAACAAATACATATATTATCTAGGTCAGGCTGTTCCCAAACAATAAGAGCCCAAAGTGTGGTGGCCTTTAGTTGCTGTCCCTTGACCTAATTTGGCCTAGTACAGGGGTATGTTTACTTAGTGTTGGCTTTGGATTAGCGAAGGACATATAGAGGGGGAGGGCAGAACTCCAATCTGGGATACTTCCTAGGGCTGTAGTCACCAACCACCTCTGTCTCTAATAGGTAGATGCATAGTCAACTCTGGCTTCAGAAATATATTTCCAAGAAGTCTATTTGTAAAAGGTGTGTCTTATTAGATTAAACCATACAGAAAATTGTGTCTACTGGATTATAGGGTCTTATAGTAAGTGAGTTATAACCTAGGGCTATGGGATCCTATGATTTCCCCTCCTCATGCAATGACAAATAATTGATACATACAAACTATAGTACTATACTGTAGTAACTATCTGCAATGTGCCACACCCCCTGACCCTCCTTTATAATCATCTGCCCCCTGCCACACCCCCTGACATTTCTATGTCGTCATCTACAGCCTGCCACACCCCCTGATGTCCTCAAGTCGGCATGTACAGCCTGCTACACCCCCTGATGTCCTCAGGTCGGCATGTACACCCTGCCACACCCCCTGATGTCCTCAAGGTGGCATGTACATCCTGCCACACCCCCTGATGTCCTCAAGGTGGCATGTACAGCCTGCTACACCCCCTGATGTCCTCAGGTCGGCATGTACACCCTGCCACACCCCCTGATGTCCTCAAGTCGGCATGTACATCCTGCCACACCCCCTGATGTCCTCAAGGTGGCATGTACATCCTGCCACACACCCTGATATCCTCAAATCAACATGTACACCCTGCCACACCCCCTGATATCCTCTAGTCTGCATATACACCCTGCCACACCCCCTGATGTCCTCAAGTCGTCATCTACACCCTGCCACACCCCCTGATATCCTAAAGTCGGCATCTGTACCCTGCCACACCCCCTGATATCCTAAAGTCCGCATCTGTACCCTGCCACACCCTCTGATATCCTAAAGTTGGCATCTGCACCCTGCCACACATCCTGTCATTCCTCAGTCGTCATCTAAACCCTACCATACACCCTGATATCATCTGTCATCATCTGCACTGTGACACCCCCCCCCCTGATGACACCATGTTAGCATATACACCCCACCCTCTTACATCCTCAAGGCCACATTTATACATCCTACCACACCCCCTTACACCCTCAAGTCGACATATACATACTGCCACACCCCCTTACATCCTCAAGTCAAGATATACACCCTGCCAAACCCCCTTACACCCTCAAGTCGACATATACGTCCTACCACATCCCCTTACATCCTCAGGTTGACATATACACTCCCCCACATCCCTGATATCCTCAAGTTGGCATGTACACCCTGTCACACCCCTTGATGTCCTCAAGTTGGCATGTACACCCTGCCACACCCCCTGATGTCCGACAGTCGGCATAAAACCTGCCACACCCCCTGATGTCCTCAAGTCTTCTTCTACAGCCTGCCACACCCCCTGTTATCCTCAAGTCAGCACCTGCACCCTGCCACACCCTCTGATATTCTAATGTTGGCATCTGCCACACACCCTGCCATTCCTCAGTGGTCATCTACACCCTGACACACACCCTGACAATACTCAGTCATCATCTAAACCCTACCACACACCCTGATATCATCTGTCATCATCTCCACTGTGACACCCTCCCCCCCCTTGATGACACCGTGTTGGCATATACACCTTACCACATCCCCTTACATCCTCAAGTCAACAAATATACCACACCCCCTTACACCCTCAATCGACATATACACCCTGCCACACCCCCTTAGATCCTCAAGTCAACATGTATCCCCTGCCACACCCCCTGACATCCTCAAGTCAACATTTACACCCTGCCACACCCCCTTACATCCTCAAGTCAACATATATCCCCTGACATCCTCAAGTCGACATATACACCCTGCCACACCCCCTGACATCCTCAAGTCGACATATACACCCTGCCACACCCCCTGACATCCTTAAGTCGACATATACACCCTGCCACACCCCCTGACATCCTCTAGTCGGCATGTACACCCTGCACCACCCCCTAACATCCTCAAGTTGGCATGTACACCCTGTCACACACCCTGATGTCCTCAAGTTGGCATCTACACCCTGTCACACCGCATGACATCCTCAAGTCGGCATCTACACCCTGCCACACCCCTGATGTCCTCAAGTCGGCATCTGCACCCTTCCACACACCCTGATATCCTCAAGTCGGCATCTGCACCCTGCCACACCCCCTGATGTCCTCAAGTCTTCTTCTACACCCTTCCACACCCCCTGATATCCTCAAGTCGGCATCTGTACCCTGCCACACCCTCTGATATCCTAAAGTTGGCATCTGCACCCTGCAACACACCCTGCCATTCCTCAGACGGCATGTACACCCTGCCACACCCCCTGACATCCTCAAGTCGACAAATACACCCTGCCACACCCCCTGACATCCTCAAGTCGACATATACACCCTGCCACACCCCCTTACATCCTCAAGTCGAAATATACACCCTGTCACACACACTGATATCCTCTAGTCGGCATCTGCACCCTTCCACACACCCTGATATCCTCAAGTCGGCATCTGCACCCTGCCACACCCCCTGATTTCCTCAAGTCGGCAGGTACACCCTGCAACACCCCCTGATGTCCTCAAGTCTTCTTCTACAGCCTTCCACACCCCCTGATATCCTCAAGTCGGCATCTGTACCCTGCCACACCCTCTGATATCCTAAAGTTGGCATCTGCACCCTGCAACACACCCTGCCATTCCTCAGAGGGCATGTACACCCTGCCACACCCCCTGATATCCTCAAGTTGGCATGTACACCCTGCCACATCCCCTAATGTCCTCAAGTCGGCACCTGCACCCTGCCACACCCTCTGATATTCTAAAGTTGGCATCTGTACCCTGCCACACCCTCTGATATCCTAAAGTTGGCATCTGCCACACACCCTGCCATTCCTCAGTGGTCATCTACACCCTGGCACACACCCTGACAATACTCAGTCATCATCTAAACCCTACCACACACCCTGATATCATCTGTCATCATCTGCACTGTGACACCCTCCCCCCCTTGATGACACTGTGTTGGCATATACACCCTACCAAATCCCCTTACATCCTCAAGTCAACATATATACCACACCCCCTTACACCCTCAAGTCGACATATACACCCTGCCACACTCCCTTACATCCTCAAGTCAACATATATACCACACCCCCTTACACCCTCAAGTCGACATATACACCCTGCCACACTCCCTTACATCCTCAAGTCAACATGTATCCCCTGCCACACCCTCTGACATCCTCAAGTCGACATATACACCCTGCCACACCCCCTTAGGTCCTCAAGTCAACATGTATCCCCTGCCACACCCTCTGACATCCTCAAGTCGACATATACACCCTGCCACACACCCTGACATCCTCAAGTCAACATGTATCCCCTGCCACACCCTCTGACATCCTCAAGTCAACATTTACACCCTGCCACACCCCCTTACATCCTCAAGTCGACATATACACCCTGCCACACCCCCTGACATCCTCAAGTCGACATATACACCCTGCCACACCCCCCGACATCCTCTAGTCGGCATGTACACCCTGCCACACCCCCCGACATACTCAAGTCGGCATGTACACCCTGCCACACCCCCTGACATCCTCAAGTCGACATATACACCCTGCCACACCCCCCGACATCCTCTAGTCGGCATGTACACCCTGCACCACCCCCGGACATCCTCTAGTCGGCATGTACACCCTGCCACACCCCCGGACATCCTCTGGTCGGCATGTACACCCTGCCACACCCCCGCACATCCTCTAGTCGGCATGTACACCCTGTCACACCCCCTAACATCCTCAAGTCGACATATACACCCTGTCACACCCCCTAACATCCTCAAGTCGGCATGTACACCTTGTCACACCTCCTGACACTCCTCAGTCGTCATCTACACCCTGCCACATCCCCTGACATCCCCAAGTTGGTATCTACACCCTGTCACAGCCCTGAAAACCTCCAGTCGGCATCTACACACTGCCACACCCCTTAACATCCTCAAGTCCGCATCTACAACCTGCCACACCCCCTAACATCCTCATGTCGGCATCTACACCCTGTCACACCCCATGACATCCTCAAGTCGGCATCTACACCCTGCCACACCCCCTGGTATCCTCACCTACATATCACCCTCACCTTATCAATGTAAGCCTCACTTATCCACATCACCCTCACCTGATCTATGTCAACTCCCCCCTCTCCTCATTGTGTTTAGATCTAAGCTTGTGGGAGTCTCAATGGGAACCTAGGACCCCACAAGTCAAATAAGTATATATAATATTTATGTGCATATATATATTAGTGTGTGTCAGTTCTGCTCCTGGATAATGGGATCCTTTGTAATTTTTCTACATGGGTTGTGGGATCTTGACATTGTACTATAATTATCATTCATGGAGTGGTTATGTGTTTGAAAAAATAATACTTAACAAGTCTAATTTCATTTCTTATTGATTAAGTCCATATATGGTGGTATTAGACTGTATATATGATATTTGTGATATTTCCCTCTATTATGAGATCCTGACATACCATCTTCCCTAAGGCAACTTGACCTTCATGTGCTCACCCAAGCATGACCACACAGGATGTATATATATATACTCTGGCTGTGGTTTGTGATGGGTAGAGACACCTGGGAGCAGGTTAGTGAATCAATAATAAACTTGAAAACATTGTGGGGTTTTCATAAAAAAATGTTTTTAACCAAAAATCTTTCCATATCATAGAACATAGGATCATTTTAGCCCGGGTGGGTTGCTGGGTTTTGCAAAAGATCCCACAATTTTGGAATGACCCCACTACGTGGGTCTGAGAACGACGAAAGATCCCACAAACCGGGTTGCATGTATGTATATATATATATATATATATATATATATATATATATATATATATATATATATATATATATATATATACACACACTTCATCTTCAAACACGACCATGACAAACAGTGGCAGGTTGGTGTGTGTGTTACGACGGAAGAGGACTGTTTGTTCAAGACTTGTTTGCTGAAACTGGTGTTTTAACCCTTTAAGAGCAGCAGAGTGCTTTAATGCATCATGCCGACGCTATGTACATGGGGCTGCTGAACTTATGAAGAGTTGGCTCTATGCGCGAATGCAGAGCAGGTAGATTCACCATGAGTCGGAAACATACGGAGACAGACAGTGAAATTCGTGTACAATTATGGCTTCCAGTGCTCGTTTTTGGAAAGAATAATACTTTAACTTTACCATTCTTCACAAATAAATAGGTTAAAATGCTTTAATAACCACAAATTCAAGTGTCCACACTCCAGGTGAATCTACCCTATTACGCGCCGGTGCTGTGGAATGCATCATGACGACAAAATGAGACTCCTGTTAAAAAAAAGAAAAATTATTTAACAGTTCATAATATACAAGTTGACATTAAGATCTTCCCGGTTGCATATATTACAGTCTGGTAACTTAACTATATACAAGAACAGGCAAATATATACAATGGAAGATGTGGTACAAAGGAATAAAAAATATGTGTGTCTTAACTGCCGGTATACAACAACTAGGACAGCATGCCGTCCTTACAGGGTTAACAAAAGGACCAGCTCTACTAACCCACATCCTATAGGGCACCCACCCTCACAGAAGCATCTTTAATACCTTAGAGTTAGGTGCTAGCTTCATCACAATCAACAAAACAATTAATTCTAAATTCACTGAAAAGTATTCATCGATTTTGAATATTCCTATATTCGATCCACCACTGCCAAGCTGATGCAAGTTTGGCCACCCCCGCCCCCGCCCCCTACTTACATACACACACCGCCCTGGTTTAAGCCCCTGGTTTTAAATAAACGCCGGTCTTGTATTTATAAGCGCTTGGGGTAGGGAAATGTGAAGCACTAAAATAGGATCTTAAATAAGCGCCTGTATTGTATAGTCGCCGGGTATAGGCGCCGGGGTATACAGGGCAGCAAATGAATAAGCGCCGGACGTTTTAAATAAAGCTGATATGAGATACGTTATTCGTATATGGAATTAGTTTAATCAACCTGGGTCGTCTATAGCCTCCACCCCCCCCCCCTCCCCACGGCTTCTCATCCATCTTCCCCAATAGTAATATCGGACGAGTCCTTTATCTAGACCAGGAATCTTGTAAGGCCACTCAAAAAATTGTTTCTCATTACCAAGCAGTGAAAAATATGACGAGGGCGTTTTTAATTCTTTTCATTTAATTTTTTTATTTGGCGCATAAATACATAGGGAAATTTGGATTTTTCACAGGCAATTTTTACATTTCCGTAATTCAAAGTTTATTGATCAACAGAAGTTGTTAGAATGCTAGCTAACTGCATTACTGACAGCATACGCTTTAAATTTACCAATATTCTTTCAATTTTGACATATTTTTTGTCAAAAATGTAAAAAACTAATTTTTTCCTAAATCATGATTTTTATGATGCGTGCGCTGATGAGAAACAACTCATTTTTTGAGTGGCCTAATACAAACGTATTTGTCTTTTATTCTACTACACAGCATCGTCAAATACGGTGGGGATCATGTGACTTTCCTATGAAGTGGATCTGTTGACCTAACACAGCTGAGAAGAAAAACACACTTGTGCATGGCCAGACTTTTAACCCTTTACGGGCCACATGCTGCTTAAATGCATGAATGCACCCCCAAAGAGCCTATTCACAGGAGCTGAATTTAGGCATCATGTCGACACTACGGGATTGATACACTCCCCACGAAGGATCTGCATGATGCATGGATGCAGCCATGGTGAGTAGGTACTCTAATGATGCATGCATGCATCATGAGGACACACAAAGCACGCACATGAAAGACCTATGCTGCCCTTAAAGGGTTAACTCATAGAGTAGGTAGGGTACAGCTACGCTCACCTTGAAATAGTGCTTTACGTGAGGATATCCAGAGTAGAATAACGTAAACCGGACTAACTTTGACCTTTCTATTCAAGGCCTTAGTGGACAGTACACTCATTATTACAGTTGCCATTGGAACCATGAGTAAATGGCAAAAAGCTGTCACTTTGGTGGTGATGGGGTTGTGTGTTATGTTGGGATTAGGAGGAGTGGAGGCAGAGGGGCCATCTTCTAATGGCAGGGATCTGGATGAACCTGAGGGCCACGACACACAAGGGAATCCACAGTATGGTGAGTTCGAGAATAATCCTTCAAAAAGCAAACAAATTCACTGCATGAACATTGGCTATTAAGCAAACCTTTCATTGCTTAAAGTCACTATTTAGGCAGCTTTAAGCTCAGTAAATTTTATGTAAATGTCTTTGAAGAGTCATAATGACATTTAAGCAGCTTGAATTAAACATGCTTAAAGTGTGACCTTTCTTGCTTTCTTAAATACCAACATTCATGCAGTGATTGTTACTATTATTTAGTCTAAGAGATTACATAAACTATTTTCAAGTTCAAGTTCAAGTTCAAGTTCAAGTAGTTTTTGTTGCTTCCAATCATTACATGTTCTTCATGTGCAATAATGGGTCGACAGCCCTCATGGATAGAATAGAAAGAGAATATCAACTTTCGCATACAGTCATCAGCAGAGTCTGCATTGTTTATCAATTATTTATAGAGGAGATCAGCTAATATAAGTGTACTAGTCTATACCATTTGTAGGTTAGACTTTTGATTTATACTAAACATATAGATTTGAATAGGCTGGCCATCATGTCTAGGCTTAGCGTCGTGGGATATGTTCACCTCTATAATATACTTAATAGAGTCTATACTGAGTGGCATGAATGCAAACGTCTGCCAGGAGCATGTTGTTACGTATTCCAACATTTTAGTGCCTTGAAGAATAATCATGGGATACATGTATGAGTAGGGCTATAACTTAAAGATGGGTTAGGAGCTAATTTGGGGCGATTTTTATTTTTCATTTAGACAACTTAGATGTGTTCATCGTGTCCGTGTTTATGCATTAAGTGTCATTAGAATTATTTATAAATCCACACACATCTTTATATGGACACTATGAACACAACTAAGTTGTTTAAATACAAAATAAAAATCTACTCCAAATTAACTCCTAACCCATCTTTAAACTTGATATATTTCATATAATCCATATTTTCCTAGCCGCTAAAGCTACAGTGTTGAACTGTTCATATAAGACAAGACATCTGGGCCTAGTATCAATGATATCATTATTCATGATCTTGGCTAAGGTCAAGGTTACCAGAATTGACATTGGCTTAACTCTGGTAAAGTATTCATATTTCTACATTTTTGCCTACATTCAGAACATGGTGATTTTCAGGTTTTTCATATCGGCAGGACATCATGATTATGGTAGATAGTTGATTAAAATAAGAAGTAAATAAACCATTGTCCTGGTAACAGTTAAGGTCATGGCAACCATGTCATCAGTGAACTGGATTGGGTATTTAAGGGTGCTTTGCTTGCTTACTAGCCGGAATATTTATCCTGGGGCAACTTCAGGATCACTGACTGCAGTTCACTCAGACAAATGAACCAAGTGGATGAGAGGTACTTGATGTGAAGACCTCTTTATTCCATTCAGCAACATGCATGTGATATACACACAACAGAGGTCCGACTCCTACCAACCACTCACTACAGGGAAACAGCCATGTTATATGTGAAGACCTGACCTTGACACTTCAGCCTTGACATTTACACATATGACCTTGACACTTGTTCTATTAGCCTTGACCTTTACATAATTCCTTTACATAACTAGGCTTGTGCCATTAGGCCTAATACCAATCTACATACAGTATGCCCTGCACATACTGACTTTGACACTGGGCCTATTACTTGGTGTGGCGTTGACATCTGTTACACCATACGTCCTTGTAATTTAGGTAATGTAATTTGCTCCCTGTATAGCGACCTTGACCATGGGCCTGGTGCTGGCCTTGACATTGGATCTCATTACAGTCACGTAGGCTTATTTGCATCATCAACTTGCTGACTGCCCCAGTGGATTGAGTCATCCCTCAAGACAATAGTTAGTACAGTTATATCACAGGAATCAAGCTGGCCCCAACTCGTGCTTGGACAAGTCCGAGCGACATCGCTGGTATTTAGGGGGCCATGACCGCATCACTTCCCCCGTATATTGGGGGGGATTCGTACGCGGTACCCATCTGCACTTTTGATACAACAGCACCAAGCGCACAGGAACTATTTTAACCAGCAACCTTTGGTGCCAGCGATGACGCTCGGGAAACGAGGTCGAGGTGGTGCCAGCTTGCACAGGAATTGGATATGCTTCTTCCTGTCACCAAACATCCTTGACCTTCAACTAATAATACTAGAAAATATAATTACATTACTAGAAGTGGATCTGTTACTTCCTGTCTACAAGCAACCTTTACCTCTTGGTCAGTGGTTGTATAATGCCAGGGACCCTGTTCGGTTAATTGTTGTGTAATACCAAGTCTCCGATTCAGATTTACCATGTTCTACTCTTTATCAGTCTCTGTCTGACCATTAACTCTTACTGACCTTATTTGTTCTATATATGTGTCTGGATCTGTGGTCGAGTGCATTAGGATTAACCTTCAAGGCCTGAGCATTTACCTAGTTCTCTCAGAATTTACTTCCTGTGGTCTAAACATAAATGGGTAGACCTATAGTGGTCAATGAAATCACTTCATACATTTACCTGTCAGAACACAGTCATGTACCACCAAGGTTGGGGCCAGTAAGGGGCCCTATAATAGGTGTGGAGGTAGTGGGGTCACTGCCGACCGTGCAGGTGGACGTCTCTACTATTAATATATATATATCGGATGAAGTGATTGGCACACAGTGTGGGCTGTTTGCAAGATGCAAGTACACTCAAAAAATAGACTTGTCTCCAGACTCTTTAAAGTGACGGTCACAAAATAGACGAGTCAAGAACTCATCTAAGTGACAAGGAAGCGGGTCTTCTAGATGGAGATAGAAGACCCACTTTGTATGTGCCAGCCCAAAACCCGACTTTTGCCAGCTCCAGATTCTATTTGTGGGATGTTAGCCTGATAGGTTAGACAATTTTTGACTCGTTTATTTTTTTATGCTCACTTCGTTGAGTCTGGAGACAAGTTTACTTTTTCACTGTACAACTGAACAATGCACTTCGGATCTGTGAGTGTATCCGAGACCCCCAGTAGTGTGGGTATCAATGACCTGCATTCCAGAAATAACATGGAGATGCTACTTCCAGCCAGGATGCGTGATCTGCTGAGCAACCACATGAAGCCTTCATTAAGGGTATTAAAACCTAGTTATTACTTGGACACTTAGTGCAGCTGTTGGACCAACATCAATTCTAACCACACTGGTCCAATATTGGCTGCAATCTCCACCAGAGGGATTCAATGTTGCCTGAAGAGTTTCTGACAGGTTGGCTAATAAATCTGATAAAGTTTATTATCTACTACTATACTCTAATTGATAAGTAGTTGGTTGTCTAGCAGGTGGGGTGATAAATGCCTGTAAATTGTGTAGATTTAAGTAGAGCTACTCTGCCCATTGTTCAAGGTCAAAGGTCAAAGGTCAAGGCTTTCCCAGGATTTACCTCATGAATCTTCCCAATCTCTGTTGACAATTTACATTGATATTTTACCTAACCTTGAGTCTATGATTTAGCACCAGGGTGCTGTTTCTCCACAGACTGCAAATTTGTGGACATCCATAAATACACTCTCTATATATTTATGGAGCTCCGCAAATATAGGCCTATACGTTTTTTGATACTTAAGCATACAAATACGGACGTCCGTATCTATTTATGGACCTCCACAAATTTATGGAAGCAAATTTGCGGAGGTCTACAAATATCTGGAGGTCCGCAAATTTCTGGAGAAACAGTACCTAGACATTACTGTATAATTATGTATTTAGCTAAATAGTCTGGTTGTTTGGTGCAATATTCCAAGGTTGTCAATCAGCTGACTTCAACCAAGCCATTTGATTGGCTGCTGGTTGAGGGAGGCCAGTTTTCCTTGAAGTTCCCACCTGATGTTTTATCTGTTCCTGTTGAGCCTGCTCCAACATTTAACCTAGAAATTCACCCAAATCCTTGACTATAGGCATTTCCAACTGCTATTACTACAAAAAATACGATTTCAATGTCATAGCACATTAGGCCCAAATCTACCATGGTGATGGTAAAATGTGGATATTTCAGTATGTGGGCTGAAAGAAATCTATAATCTGTGAAAAAATATGAGAATTTGAATATTTTTTCTCCCAGAAGATTTTTGTATTTTTCAAAATGATGCCAAGTGGCTAAAGGTTAACCATCTTCGTGAGTTTTAGGTAGACCTTTATTATACACATTATATATACATATTGCTGACCTGTGACTAGTGTTTAATTATGTACTGTTTCCTAGAATATATGATCCTTTTGTCAACTAAATTCAAGATGACTGTCTGGTTTTCCTTCCACATGAGTTGCCTTCAATCTAGCCATTTTGGCTCTCTCAGTTTGCACCCTTCTCCTAGCTTAAACATGTTGTAATTATATACCATTTCTAGACTAAATCAACCTCTTTTCAGTCCTGGTTTCAACATCATTATCTTAGAGAATACACATTTTCTGAATGATATCGTTCTATCCAAATAATTCTCTTATGAATATTCTAAATATTTCTAGTTTCTGCCGAACTACTTAGTTCGTCCACTTTGTGCATCCTCGCCGCAAGAGGAAACCTGCGTGAAACCCCTCTGTAATGAGTCTATACACATGAGCATGCCATGATGTCCACGAGGCGTGATCGTCACCTATACAGCACTATACACATGGGAATATCACACAATTATAACTCTACCTCCTGCCAAGTATCAAGTACAAATTACATAACCAGCACCAGGAGAGTCCCCAGCTGGACAAGAACTCCCTTTGCAGACTCATCTATCATTAGATGGCATCTGGCAAACCGACCACCCTGGGGAGACGAAATCACATTTCTGTTTTATAATCATGTAGGATGGAGTATCAAATTCAAATATGTTTGATGAGATTGGGAGCCCAGATCGGCCTGAGATACAAAGGGCCCTAAATCTGGACATAGGGCCAAAACAAAAAAAAGGTTTGTTTCCAGTAACATGGTCCTGGAGACATGACCCGGCCGGTCGGATTTTTTTTTTTTTCTTTTTTTTGCTTCCTCCCCCGAAGACCTGTGATGAGGCCACACCAAAAAGAAGTTGGTCTACGTATTTCGTTTTCCAAAAATAGTTGCGGGAAATCCGTGCAGGAAATCCGTAGACCAACTTTTTTATCTGGTGTGTGTGGCCTTACCGTGAATTCCTGAGTATTTCATTAGAATTTTCTTCTTTTTAAAGAAAATTTAAAAAAATCCAGCAGGGGTGGGGCCCAGACCCCCCAGATTTCCCACCATTGTCTGATATTACAGGATATTTTTGGGGAAAATTTATTTTTCACTCTAAAATCGTTAATAATTGTCTGATTTACAGACTGTAATATGGCAACAACAAAAAATATAAAAATAAAAATATCGCCATTTCTGCCTTGGTAGACCCGGTCGGGTGACTGGAAACAAATCTTCTTTTTTTTTTGGCCTAGCTCATGTTTATATACCCTTGGCAATTCTATTTGAGCCTGAGCACAGAGTATTTATAAACATAAACATATATATGAACATATATATGAAACTTGTGGCAGGGTCTAGAGTATCTCTCTGCCTACGTATACATCGATATGATTCTTTTGTTTGATCCCGATTTTTGGGAATAGCACAGTATACACATACCGGTACATATGATTCTTTGGTTTGAGCCAGATTTGTGAGAAAAATTAAATGACAACGAGAAACAGATAGATGTGCTTAGAATCTAGATCTAAGATCCTGGAATTCGGTCTGGCCACTCTGGACCTTTTGCCAGACACTATGACATGTCCGCAGGGCATTTCTATTGTCCAGCAAGAAAGAGACCGTATGCTTGTTCCTACACTCAAAAAGTAAACTTGTTTCCAGACTCTTCAAAGTGACGGTCATAAAATAAACGAGTCAAAAACATGTCTAAGTGACAAGGAAGCGGGTCTTCTAGCTGGAGATAGAAGACCCACTTGGTATGTGCCAGCCCAAAACGCGACATTTGCCAGCTCCAGATTCTAATTGTGGGATGGTAACCTGATAGGTTAGATAACTTTTGACTTGTTTATTTTATGATAGTCACTTCGACGAGTCTGGGGACAAGTTAGTTTTTTCAGTGTAGAGTTATACAACTTTCTCTGCCTTCAGGTGAAGCATGTACTGCGTCAGGAGTTAATCTGACAGCTGTCCCTGGGCTCATTAACTTCACCCACCTCGACCTTGGAAACTACACGACCAACCAGACCGTTACCTGTCACTGGAGGATTTCTACCACACTAAGGGTGAGTTTAGTGTAGGATAACTTAGCAAGTAAACATGTGACTATAATTAAATTATAGGCGCCCAGAATTATGAATGTGTCGCCGTGTCGAATTTTATCTAGTGCATTATGATCCCGGATTATGATCCGGCGTGTCGCCCGTGTCAGATTTTAAAAGGGCCAATTCGCCATGTCAATCGCGTCGATTTTTAACCCATGTATAGTCATATAAACATTTAAGTTCTGTGAAGATTGACAGGTTCTTTACTGGAGCGACCTTGAAAACAACCTTGTCATTTGAGTTTTGAGTTTAGATTTTTTATTTGGCAATAATAAATCGTATACAATACAGACGTTTTTCATATTATGCCAATTAGTAATAATATCAAAGTTTGTATAGAACAGTTCATGACGGTATAGGTTAATAGTTTCCAGTCATTGCTTTAAGTGTTGAGTGTTTGACTAGCAGCAGAGTGCATGCTAATATTTTATAATACATTGTATTACAATACGATGCGCTCGAGGGCTCTTAGATCTGCTGGTCGCAGACTTGCCACAAACTCATCAACGCCCGGACTGTTTTGTTGGGCAGAGTTTAGGCGGTCCCACAGCCTGGAGCCTCTGTACTCAGGGCTGTTAGTGTAGCTGGTTTTGTGTGGCTGATGTAGTTTGAACTTCAGTTTATTGTTACCGCGCAACACACGTGTTGGTTGCAACAAGTTGTGCTCACACTTGGACCTGCGGAACATCAATATTAATAACTGTTTATTCCTTCTGGGCTGTAGCATCTCGAGAGACGAGTCTTGGTGAAGTTCAGCTACATTTGCTTCGCGTGCGTCGTGGATGATGTTGATGATTCTCAGGCAGTCGTTCTGGATTGTCTGCAGTTTGGTGACTGCCCATGCAGGCCCACTGTCCAGGATAAGTGGGCAGTATTCAAGGCATGGTAGCACCATTGTCTTGTATATCATCAGAGTGGTCTGCTTATCGGTCTCCCTCCTTGTATTCCAGAGCTGAGTGTATTTACTCTTCACAGTGCCAATTACCTTTTTTAGATGTTGACAAAAGGACAGGTGCCGATCAATTACTACCCCTAAGTAGTTGAAGGAGTGCACTACACCTAGTAGCCTGCCATTCATTGTGATTGGGAGGACGGAGGTGTCGACAGGTGAGGTTTCTGGATACGTCCATAGTACCTTGGTCTTGTCTTCGTTTACTGTCAATTGGTTCAGGGCGCTCCACCTGGACACTGAGTTGGTGTCTACCTGTACTAGTGCTCGGACTCTCTCTGGTCATGTCGACGAGCTCACCAATGCCAGGTCATCAGCGTAGATATATCCCTTGCTATTCTGAATACAGTTTTCGACGTCGTTGACGTATATCAGGAACAGCAACGGCCCCAAGACGGAGCCCTGGGGCATGCCACAGCTTATGGGCTCGGTTGGGGAGTCTGTGTTGTTGGCTGTAGTGTACTGTCGCCGTGCTTCTAGGTAGCTGCGCGTCCAATCCAGGGTCTGTCCGTTGATACCGTACTTGAACATTTTCCTGATTAGGATCGAGTGGTTCACAGTGTCAAATGCCTTGCGGAGGTCTATGAAGACCACCACAGAGGCTTGGCGCTTGTTCATTGCTTCTAGTAAGTCCCTTGTTATATGGAAGATTGCGCCGTTTGTGCTGCGGCCGGGAACAAAACCAAATTGGTTTTTGGACAGGTGTTGGCGTGTAGTCATGTGTTGTATGATTCTGGAATGGACAATTTTCTCACACAGCTTCGAGCAGCTGTTTAGGCGACACACCGGCCTCCAATTCCAAACCTTGTGTAGATCTCCTGTTTTTGGTAGAGGGATGATTCTGCCCGTCTTCCAGTCAGCTGGGAAGTCCGCATTTCGGGTGCTATAGTCTACTCATTATTGTTGGTGCAACAAGCAGAGCGTCTTTGACAATGGATGTTCTGACGTTAGGGATTCCAGATGATTTGGTAGTGTTTATGGACTTGGCCAGTTTTAATATTTCCCTGTGATTCACCTGTGTGAACACTAGCTGGTCCACAAGGTCAATATCATGGTTCTATTGGGTAGTCTGGCGGTGGACGGTTGAATTTCTCAGCTAGTTTGGAGCCTATTGTGCTGTAGAAATGGTTTATGAATGTGGCAGTGTCTTTGATTGGGACGGGCTCCCCGTCAGCATCTGTCAAGGACATCAACACATCTTCCGCGTCACCATTCCACAATTCCTTTAGGACACTCCAGAATTTGCGCGGGTCGTTCCTATACCTGGTTAAGTCCTCCAGGATCAGCTTTTTCCTGTTTGCAAGGGCTGTGGCTTCAATTGTTTTCATTACTCTTCGTGCCTTCGCTGTGTGGCGGTTGTAGATACCCCTGGGTATGTATCTAGCGTCTTTTAGAGCCTTCCTTCTTTCTCGGACCAGTCTAAGGACATTATCCTTGAAAACTGGCCTTTTACTGGCTGGTACCTTAAACGTCTTGATGGGGTGATGAAGGTCGAGATACTCCACCAGTGTCGTCAATAGTTTAGTGTAGGCTTCACTAGTAGTGGCAGGGTCGTCTAAAGCGCTCCAATCAGCAGTTATTATGTGTTGTTGGAGGTCAGCTTTGTTGTATCTTTTGTACGAGCGCCCAGTGATAGATTTCGTCTTCTTATTCTGTGGTGTCTGTTTCTTTATGACGTATACGGGCATGTGGTCGCTTGGGCTGTCGTCTATCAAGCCGTTTTCAGAAACCTTGTGACAGTTGGTATACACGTGGTCTATTATAGAGGCGCCCCTGGGGTGGTAGTGTGTATACCCTGTCTGTAAATTGTCCAGTTTTGATTTCCGTAGAAAGGCCTGCATGTAACGGAATTTCACAGTATGGTGGTACAGTGTGTTCACATTAAGGTCGCCGAGGATACATATCTCCTTGGTTCCAATCAGCGGCAGCTGTAGCATCTCTAACAGTTTCTTGTATGCGGCCTTTGTGTTACCGCGCGGTGGTTTGTAGGCAGTGATCACTACCCGGTATTTCTGGCCAGGGGTTTTCGTGATAAGTCCTATGGTCTCCAGGTCCTTGGACATGTGCGTCAGCTCTGGACAGACTACAGTATAAGGTGCATGCTGGTTGTGTAGATACAGGAAGCCAAACTCCCAGAGACACAAAAGGTACAAAGGGTGCTGGAGAGAGAAATGATGTTTTGACCAATATTCTGTCAATTCTATCTTTTTGCATATAAGGTATACAACACAATCTAAGCATATATATTTCCCGTTACCTGACAGCCAAAGTGTTCACCTGTTCCTCGGACGTCAATGATTTGTGATTTGATATATGTAACATTAACTAAGCATACATATACAAGTGAGCCAGAAAATTAGTCAGGAAGACCATGTTGTGCGGTATGATGACTGAACAAGGAAGGGCTTGAAGGCTAAAATGTAGTGTTCTTAGTCGAATGTCGCGGGACATAAATAATCTCGTCGAGAGTGGATCCTCTTTTTTCGACTTTTTTCGGACTTTTATTATCCCCTCAAGCTAAAAGTAGGCCTAAAAAAGTAGGCCTAGTCCCAATAGGAATTGAATTTATGTAGGAAGATTTTATTATCCCCTCAAGCTAAAAGTAGGCCTAGTCCCAATAGGAATTGAATTTATATAGGAAGATTTTATTATCCCCTCAAGCTAAAAGTAGGCCTAGTCCCAATAGGAATTGAATTTATGTAGGAAGATTTTATTATCCCCTCAAGCTAAAAGTAGGCCTAGTCCCAATAGGAATTGAATTTATATAGGAAGATTTTATTATCCCCTCAAGCTAAAAGTAGGCCTAGTCCCAATAGGAATTGAATTTATGTAGGAAGATTTTATTATCCCCTCAAGCTAAAAGTAGGCCTAGTCCCAATAGGAATTGAATTTATATAGGAAGATTTTATTATCCCCTCAAGCTAAAAGTAGGACTAGTTCCAATAGGAATTGAATTTATATAGGAAGATTTTATTATCCCCTCAAGCTAAAAGTAGGCCTAGTCCCAATAGGAATTGAATTTATGTAGGAAGATTTTATTATCCCCTCAAGCTAAAAGTAGGCCTAGTCCCAATAGGAATTGAATTTATATAGGAAGATTTTATTATCCCTTCAAGCTGAAAGTAGGCCTAGTTCCAATAGGAATTGAATTTATATAGGAAGATTTTATTATCCCCTCAAGCTAAAAGTAGGCCTAGTCCCAATAGGAATTGCATTTATGTAGGAAGATTTTATTATCCCCTCAAGCTAAAAGTAGGCCTAGTCCCAATAGGAATTGAATTTATGTAGGAAGATTTTATTATCCCCTCAAGCTAAAATTAGGCCTAGTCCCAATAGGAATTGAATTTATATAGGAAGATTTTATTATCCCTTCAAGCTAAAAGTAGGCCTAGTCCCAATCGGAATTGAATTTATATAGGAAGATTTTATCCCCTCAAGCTAAAAGTAGGCCTAGTCCCAATAGGAATTGAATTCATGTAGGAAGATTTTATTATCCCCTCAAGCTAAAAGTAGGCCTAGTCCCAATAGGAATTGAATTTATGTAGGAAGATTTTATTATCCCCTCAAGCTAAAATGTAGGCCTAGTCCCAATAGGAATTGAATTTATGTAGGAAGATTTTATTATCCCCTCAAGCTAAAATGTAGGCCTAGTCCCAATAGGAATTGAATTTATGTAGGAAGATTTTATTATCCCCTCAAGCTAAAAGTAGGCCTAGTCCCAATAGGAATTGCATTTATGTAGGAAGATTTTATTATCCCCTCAAGCTAAAATGTAGGCCTAGTCCCAATAGGAATTGAATTTATGTAGGAAGATTTTATTATCCCCTCAAGCTAAAAGTAGGCCTAGTCCCAATAGGAATTGAATTTATGTAGGAAGATTTTATTATCCCCTCAAGCTAAAAGTAGGCCTAGTCCCAATAGGAATTGAATTTATGTAGGAAGATTTTATTATCCCCTCAAGCTAAAAGTAGGCCTAGTCCCAATAGGAATTGAATTTATGTAGGAAGATTTTATTATCCCCTCAAGCTAAAAGTAGGCCTAGTCCCAATAGGAATTGAATTTATATAGGAAGATTTTATTATCCCCTCAAGCTAAAAGTAGGCCTAGTCCCAATAGGAATTGAATTTATGTAGGAAGATTTTATTATCCCCTCAAGCTAAAAGTAGGCCTAGTCCCAATAGGAATTGAATTTATATAGGAAGATTTTATTATCCCCTCAAGCTAAAAGTAGGACTAGTTCCAATAGGAATTGAATTTATATAGGAAGATTTTATTATCCCCTCAAGCTAAAAGTAGGCCTAGTCCCAATAGGAATTGAATTTATGTAGGAAGATTTTATTATCCCCTCAAGCTAAAAGTAGGCCAAGTCCCAATAGGAATTGAATTTATATAGGAAGATTTTATTATCCCTTCAAGCTGAAAGTAGGCCTAGTTCCAATAGGAATTGAATTTATATAGGAAGATTTTATTATCCCCTCAAGCTAAAAGTAGGCCTAGTCCCAATAGGAATTGCATTTATGTAGGAAGATTTTATTATCCCCTCAAGCTAAAAGTAGGCCTAGTCCCAATAGGAATTGAATTTATGTAGGAAGATTTTATTATCCCCTCAAGCTAAAAGTAGGCCTAGTCCCAATCGGAATTGAATTTATATAGGAAGATTTCATCCCCTCAAGCTAAAAGTAGGCCTAGTCCCAATAGGAATTGAATTCATGTAGGAAGATTTTATTATCCCCTCAAGCTAAAAGTAGGCCTAGTCCCAATAGGAATTGAATTTATGTAGGAAGATTTTATTATCCCCTCAAGCTAAAATGTAGGCCTAGTCCCAATAGGAATTGAATTTATGTAGGAAGATTTTATTATCCCCTCAAGCTAAAATGTAGGCCTAGTCCCAATAGGAATTGAATTTATGTAGGAAGATTTTATTATCCCCTCAAGCTAAAAGTAGGCCTAGTCCCAATAGGAATTGCATTTATGTAGGAAGATTTTATTATCCCCTCAAGCTAAAATGTAGGCCTAGTCCCAATAGGAATTGAATTTATGTAGGAAGATTTTATTATCCCCTCAAGCTAAAAGTAGGCCTAGTCCCAATAGGAATTGAATTTATGTAGGAAGATTTTATTATCCCCTCAAGCTAAAAGTAGGCCTAGTCCCAATAGGAATTGAATTTATGTAGGAAGATTTTATTATCCCCTCAAGCTAAAAGTAGGCCTAGTCCCAATAGGAATTGAATTTATGTAGGAAGATTTTATTATCCCCTCAAGCTAAAAGTAGGCCTAGTCCCAATAGGAATTGAATTTATGTAGGAATATTTTATTATCCCCTCAAGCTAAAAGTAGGCCTAGTCCCAATAGGAATAGAATTTATGTAGGAAGATTTTATTATCCCCTCAAGCTAAAATGTAGGCCTAGTCCCAATAGGAATTGAATTTATGTAGGAAGATTTTATTATCCCCTCAAGCTAAAATGTAGGCCTAGTCCCAATAGGAATTGCATTTATGTAGGAAGATTTTATTATCCCCTCAAGCTAAAATGTAGGCCTAGTCCCAATAGGAATTGAATTTATGTAGGAAGATTTTATTATCCCCTCAAGCTAAAAGTAGGCCTAGTCCCAATAGGAATTGAATTTATGTAGGAAGATTTTATTATCCCCTCAAGCTAAAATGTAGGCCTAGTCCCAATAGGAATTGAATTTATGTAGGAAGATTTTATTATCCCCTCAAGCTAAAATGTAGGCCTAGTCCCAATAGGAATTGCATTTATGTAGGAAGATTTTATTATCCCCTCAAGCTAAAATGTAGGCCTAGTCCCAATAGGAATTGCATTTATGTAGGAAGATTTTATTATCCCCTCAAGCTAAAATGTAGGCCTAGTCCCAATAGGAATTGAATTTATGTAGGAAGATTTTATTATCCCCTCAAGCTAAAAGTAGGCCTAGTCCCAATAGGAATTGAATTTATGTAGGAAGATTTTATTATCCCCTCAAGCTAAAATGTAGGCCTAGTCCCAATAGGAATTGAATTTATGTAGGAAGATTTTATTATCCCCTCAAGCTAAAAGTAGGCCTAGTCCCAATAGGAATAGAATTTATGTAGGAAGATTTTATTATCCCCTCAAGCTAAAAGTAGGCCTAGCCTTATAAAAGAGGATTAGGGGCAGGAAAGGTCCTAATAAAGAGGAATTTGGGGAGGAAAGGGGCTAAAAAAGAGGATTTTGGGCAGGAAAGGTGCTATAAAAGAGGATCTCGGGCAGAAAAGGTGCTTAATAATAATTTTTTTTTTGTTTTTTTTTTTGGCTTCAGCGAGGGTAGGGGGGCTATAAATAAAATAGGCCAAGCTATAGTTAGTAGGCCTACATTGAGAGAATTGATTATAGTCCCGGTGCCCCCCCCCCCCTCTTTGTTTTCAATAGCCTAGCCTAGGTCAAATTGATACATTTTAGTAGCGGCAGCAAATTGATACATTTTAGTAGCGGCAGCAAATTGATACATTTTAGTAGCGGCAGCAAATTGATACATCTTAGTAGCGGCTGCAAATTGATACATCTTAGTAGCGGCTGAAAATTGATACATCTTAGTAGCGGCGCAATATTTCTATTTATTTTTTATGGAATACTGCAGTGCCATTGACTTAACCAAGGAGGGCTGTATTGCATGCCCCCCGTGAAATAACCCTCTTCCGTATTTCACGGCCTGTGACGTCATCAAAAATGGCGGTTTGTTTACATTGAAACGGGGTAGAAAAAAGCTATTTTAACCCCTCAACCCCCCTAAAGGCCCTAATGATTTAATTTCAATCAAAAAAGATAAAAAAAAATAAACACAAAGGCATACTCGTTTTTGGTCTGTTGGTGGGTTATTTCACTTATTGACCCTCGGGCCGCAATACGGCCCGAGGGTCAATGCGTGAAATAACCCACCAACAGACCAAAAACTCGTGCACCTTTGTCTATATATTTCCTTGCCGCCTGCCGCCAAAATGGCGGCGGCTGCAGCGTGATTTCTGAGTGTCCAATCAGCACACAGCTTAGAGGTCACGTGATCAGTAGAATTATTATATCTAGCATATGATAGTCCTATCTCTTAACCATTGAAGCTCATATGCCCACTGCAGTGGCGTATTACTCTAATACGCCCACCCAGTGGGCGTATTGGGAATGTCACCTGACTATCTGTCGACCAATGAGATTGCAGCATTGTTTGTGGTAAATTTTCAATAATCGGTCGCCGATCGCCGATTATGATCGTTATTTTCTCAAAGAATCAGCAAGTTCTTGATGTTATCATGAAAGGAACCGATAGAGATCATATATCAGCACACGTAACAACCTTTAAAACGGGTAAATCGGCCTAGAATTAAGGTTTTTATGCCTAAATTTGTATGAAAATCGGAGAGACACCTTGTGATCAAGAGGAGAAGTAAAAATTAAAACACATCGACGATCGCCAATAGCGCTTGCCGATAGTGCCGATTACGATGCCGATTTTTACAAATAAGCAGCAAGTTCTTGATGTTTTATTATTATTTGAGTTATGACTATCATCTGCTAGGTATAATAAAACAAACACACAACTCGTGAGCAAATCCCAGCTCGCATGCCTACTTGTGGCCCTTATGAAGCTCTGGAAAGCCTATAACCGGGAGAAACCGGGAGAGCGGAAGACCAATCAAAAGTTGTCCCAAAACCGGGAGGGGGGGGGGCGCAAAAAAATCAGTAATAGGCCCCAATACTAATAGTAATACCGTAGGAACATCGTCAGGTGCGAAGTTGTTGACAAGTTGCGGGCCCAAGTTGCATTGAACTTCCATTTGTTGCACTACCATTACATCTTTTCAGGGCTACTCACCTCTTCATGACTGCTCGTATGCTATCCTCATCAGTTTCTGGTATGCTCAGTATCCTAGCCCCGGGGGGGCCACTCTCATATTTCTGGATACCATGTGCGTACATCACCCTGAATTTTGACCCCTTTTGCCGGGACAAAAATCCACCAAAACACCCCCCTTTTGGCGGGATTGCCCCCTAAAATGTGAAAAACAGCCCCCTTTTTAGTGGGACACCACCCTCAAGTGCCCAAAACCGACCCCCTTTTTACGGGACACTCTAAAATGGCCAAAATTGGAACCCTTTTAGCGGAATACCCACATAAATTGGGCAAAATTGGACCCCTTTTGGCGGGATACCACCCTAAATTTGGGCCAAATTCCAGCGAAAATATACCCCTTTTAACAAGAACTTTTGGACTTTTTGCTTGGATGTTCTTGGGCTATTCTTGGCCATAAAACATACCCCTTTTGCCCCAAAATGGCCCAAAAAGGACCCCTTATGGCGGGTCCGGCCGGACCCGCCAGTGGGGCCCAAAAAGCACCCCTTTCCCGGGATTTTGTGTACGCACATGGTTACTATAGATTATATAGGGAGTGGCCCCCCCGGGATCCTAGCACAGTTGCTGACGTTTTTCTGAAACATATTGAGAAACGTCTGGCCAGTGTCATGATCGGGCAGTCTATTTACGGTCGCCATCTCTATCAATGGAACAGTAGGTGCGTTCGGTAGCTCATTTCAGTTTGCGCTTGTCGCTGCCTAAGCTCTACCTTAGACCCTAGAATGTGCCAGAAACCAGCTAGAGTTTCCTACAGTACAATTTGGCACCGAACACACCCCATACAGTCGATGGATTTCATTGGCTGCACCAATTGGGTCATAGTCATATGTAAATTAGATGGCCACCTTGCACTCTGATTGGCTGCTTTCTGTCGCACGACACAAATATTAGGTCACGCGCAACAACTTTGACGCGTAACGGGTTGGCAGGTACGGCGCCTGATAGCATACGGCTGGGATATGCTCACTCGTGGTGTGTTTGGTTAATCCAACATGGCGAGCGCCAACTCGCATCGATTCGAATCGATAAAATTGCTCAAATTGGTCCAAATAGCCACCATTCCACCCCCCCAGCACATGTTTTCGGCCTAGAATTCGAAAATAAAGAGAATGGGACAGGTTTGAGCCTTCAAAACGGAGTAGTTCGCGAAATATCCACTCCTCGGCGCGCCGAAAATTGTCAAATATCGATGTGAGTTGACGCCCGCCATGTTGGATTTCGTTTGCGTCTCGTCTCCTCGAATCGATAAAATTGCTCAAATTGGTCCAAATAGCCACCATTCCACCCCCCAGAACATGTTTTCGGCCTAAAATTCGAAAATAAAGACAATGGGACAGGTCGCAACCCTGAAAACGAAGTAGATCCGGAGATATTGACTCGATACATCTTAGTAGCGGCGCAAAACTTCTATATATTTCCTTGCCGCCTGCCGCCAAAATGGCGGCGGCTGCAGCGTGATTTCTGAGTGTCCAATCAGCACACAGCTTAGAGGTCACGTGATCAGTAGAAATCCAACATGGCGAGCGCCAACTCGCATCGATTCGAATCGATAAAATTGCTCAAATTGGTCCAAATAGCCACCATTCCACCCCCCCAGCACATGTTTTCGGCCTAGAATTCGAAAATAAAGAGAATGGGACAGGTTTGAGCCTTCAAAACGGAGTAGTTCGCGAAATATCCACTCCTCGGCGCGCCGAAAATTGTCAAATATCGATGTGAGTTGACGCCCGCCATGTTGGATTTCGTTTGCGTCTCGTCTCCTCGAATCGATAAAATTGCTCAAATTGGTCCAAATAGCCACCATTCCACCCCCCAGAACATGTTTTCGGCCTAAAATTCGAAAATAAAGACAATGGGACAGGTCGCAACCCTGAAAACGAAGTAGATCCGGAGATATTGACTCGTCGGTACGCCGAAAATTGTCAAAAAAACAACAATTTGTGAATTACAAAACAATGAAGTACGATGAAATAAGCGTATGTGATGTACCATTGAAAGGGCAATACTGATAAAACAGGTGTTGAGGAAAGTAATGGCACTTTACATTATTAGAATACTAATATAGGTAGGTAGATATAAGGATGGAAACAACCTGTACATTTGTCAGAAAAGTGAGCTGATCCATTTTATTTAGGTCAAGTACAGTATTTACATGATTTACAATAATCCAAAGCATTTTATTGCATCAAGTACAGATGGAAAGTTGGGAAACTGGCTTCTGCATCATATTATACCAAAACCTAAGTGATTCACTTAAAATTAAAGAAAATGGAGAACAATAACAGTTAGGAAAAAGTGTGAAATATTAATCTCGGCGAGATCATGAAGTCTGTGGTAGCTTTCAGAGCTTGAAATCGTGGAATTATATCTCTCCTCGATAATAAAAGATAAAAAAAATATATATATGACACCTGGTGGCAAAAAACGAAACTACCTGAAAACGTGATATTTGTAGATTTCTCTTACTTTTATGTCATGATCTACCTTTATCTACCATTAAGGGAGGGTTCATTTATTAGTTACAGGGGGGGTGGTGGTGGGTTTGGGGGGCGTAAAAATTTCCGACCCCTCCTGAGGGGGGGCGTAACAAATTCTGACCCCTCTTGAGAGGGGGGGGGGGCGTAACAAATATAGCCCCTTTTTAGCAAAAAAGCCTGCACGTCACTATAGTTTAAAGGGGGGTGGGCGAAAAAAAATTGGCGCCTTCGTCGAGGGGGGGCACGAAACGTTCCACGCACTCTCGAGGGGAGGGGGGGCGTAAAAAAATTTCGCCCCTCTGCGCGAAATCTCACCACCCCCCCTGTAATTAATGAATGAACACTCCTTAAAGTGCCATACCTTGGCATTCTACATATCTTGATCACTATTACATGTATTCCCTTTTTGCATTGCCCATAGGCTAAGACAGTAAATAGATTAGTTTTTATTTTGATCAATTCAGGATAATTTCATTTTGTCCGTGACCCCATATTTTTGTTTTGTTTTTATGGTACCCGGTACTTACATGTACCCCGGTACTCAAAACAGCATGCGGCCTTAAAGAGCTACAAATTTACGATATGACATAAATGGTCTACAATATGACCTTAAATATGTCTTAGTAGCAGCAATAGATAGATATACTTATATTCTATATAGTGTAGAGCCTGTTATCCCATACAAGTATAATGTTATCCATTCCGTTTCAGAGCATTTCCTTCAGGTTTACATCCTTCAATGTTGGTATTGGGAAACCGAAATCCTTCTGCAAAAATGCAAAAGTGATGATCGATGCTGGTGAAAATTGTCAATTTGAGTTTTGCGGCGGAAGGATACCGACAACCTATCGTACCTGTGTGGGTGGTGTGTTCAATGTGCACTATCAGGAGCGGATCACCCAGAAGCCCACCACATCTAGCTTCTCCATCAGGTACCAAGCAACCCAGAGTAAGTCAAAGCCATTTTATTGCAACTCAAACCTGATGTTGAATACATCTAATGGATGTGTCTCACGAACTTGGGCCAATGTTTTTGTCTATGACCGGGTGCAATCTATGACTGGGTGCAATCTATGACCGGGTGCAATCTATGACCAGGTGCAATCTATGACCGGCTTGAAAGAAAACAGTTTGTTTAGGGCAGATGTAGATAGAAATTGAAATAAAATGAGTGATATAAAGTCTTAAAACAGCCATTAACATTTTCCACCATTTATGTCTTCATACGCCCTAAATAAACCGGTTTCTTTCAAGCCGGTCATAGATTGCACCTGGTCATAGATTGCACCCGGTCATAGATTGCACCCAGTCATAGACAAAAACATTGGCCCAAGTTCGTAAGACACAGCCTAATACAAAATAGTTCATAATAAATATTTCTGTATGTTTTATTCAGGGAGGTCATTCATAAGAGGGATCCCCTCTCAGAATGACAGAACATCATCACTGAACTCCAATTCCCAAGCATGTTTTGGGAGTAATACCATTTACCTGGGTGAGGGGGAGCCCCCACTAGAGATAGCTGTACAAGGCTATGACTATCAGAACCACTGCGACAAGAAATGGCATCTTACAGGCCCACAAAATAAGGTAAGATTTTATTCTGAGGTACACACACAGAAAAGTGAGAGTCATTGTCGCTAAAACTACCCTCACCTGAGGGTCAGGCACTGCCTGACTCTCAGGTGTTTTCTAAGGGTGTAGTGTAGGTGATGCCTAGCTTGTCAAAAACTGGTCCCAACTAATAAATATACGTTATTTTACGTGAAGATAGGGTTACTACACTCTCAGAAAAGTCAGCGTCATTGTCGCTAAAACCACTCTCACATGAAAGTTAGGCACTGGCATATGCCAAGTGGGTCTTCTATCTCCAGCTAGAAGACCCGCTTGCTTGTCACTTAGACGAGTTTTTGACTCGTTTAATTTATGACCGTCACTTGGAAGAGTATAGAGACAAGTTTACTTTTTGACTGTATCATAGTGTAGCCCCATGTAAATCCTGATCAACTGTGCTGGTATAGTTGATGTGCAATGTATGGTGAATTCGAAAATCAATTTTATACGATAGAGTCAAATCAGCTGCAGGAAAACAGCCAAAGTGACCTCCATGGCAATAACCACCCATTTGCTCATACATAGCAAGCATAACCTACATCATACCAATCACGTTTCGAACCAGTAGACTCATATCTTTCTAATGGAGGGTCTGCCATTTCTGTATATCCAATTCTGTATACATAGAGTCAGTCAATACAGGAATCTACTCTCCCTGCAGAGGTATGTAACCAATGTACCGAGATAGCTTCTGCCTATATTCCGCTATTTAGCATCAGAGTGCCATTTAGCATCAGAATGCCATATGTATGTACCACCTTGCTATGGCAACGTACCCATAAAACCTTGCAAATTCAACAGAGGCTAGCTTGGAACGCTGCATGCCTGTGCTAGGAGAGTCAGGCAATGCAGGACTCTGTGAGGAGAGTCAGAAAATGCAGGACTCTGTGAGGAGAGTCAGGCAATGCAGGAGTATATGAGGAGAGGCAAACAATGCAGGACTCTGGAAGGAGAGTCAGGAAACGCTTCACTCTGGAAGGAGAGTCAGGTAATGATACACTAGAGACCAGTATTACCTGACTCCCTTTAAAAGAGTCAGATAATTAGTGTAGCCTTTCAAATGGAGTGTGGCAAGGCTGGGCATTCTCATAATTATGTGTTCAGCATTGCCCCGAGAGTTCAGCATTGCCTTACTCTAAGGAGAGTCCTGCCTTGCCTGAGAAAAGGAGTCCGCCAATAATTGTTGGATTCTCTTTTCAAAGAAAGGTGTTCTGGCGATATGCTTGATACTAGAAATAAGTGACTGAATCCCTCTTTTTTTCTTTAATTGAAGCATGAAATAATGCTTCTTATATGTCCTGTTGATATACAATAAGTATGTAATATAGGACATTTTAAACTGAGATCCCTTATAAATACAAAGTCAGTATTTATGAATCAACATCTAAATATTTCAGGCTTTCCGTATACAGGCATCAGGCAGGATAGAAGGTGAGGCAATGTGTCGATACGACCGACTCTCATTCTACAGCGTCTACACCGACTGTTTCCAAGAGTACGAAGGAGACGCGGACCAAGAGAAGGCCTGCCATAAGTTTGGGTGTTTGTGTGGCTCATTAGACAGAGACTTTACTCACCATTCACTCTGCAACAGACTCACAGTATGTCAATCATGCTCTAACTCTACAAGGTGCCTGGATATTGGCATACCTATAGATTATTCTTTAAGTATATACCTTGCACAGTATTGATAGATGCACTTCAGCTAAGGCCAAAAAAAATAAAAGGTGTGTTTCAGGCAACCCGACCCTAGATTCAAATTAAAAAAGGGCCGACCGTAGCATTTTTTCCCAATTTTGAAGGTTTTTTTTTGTTTTGTTTTTTTGTTACTTTTTTCCTCATTTTTTCCTAATTCTTTCAAGAATAACAAGCCCCCAGTAACCTCAGAGGCCTGAATAATTGATTAACATCAAGAAATGGCTTTCTAAGAGGTATATCCAACAACTTCTTGATATTCCTATAGATGTTCCCACCATATATGGGACTCAACAATCAAGGTGTATTCACTGAAGGGAATTATCAGTTTGGATGAGTTTTTGCCATGGAGGAATTGTGGAGTCATTCTGGAGAGTCGGGAGTTGATTTGTTGATTCGCGACTCATTCCTAGTACTCTCTCTATGTAAAGGAAAAAAAATATCCGACCTACCTACCTTAGACATTCTGACCATGTTGCCTGAAACACACCTTTTTTTTTTGGCCTAAGTTTTAATACCCATATCCCCCCACTCTTTCTCCCCTATCTTAAATGCATCTTTCATAACCTACAATTATGCGAGATTGAGGTTTGTACTTTATGCATACACAAGGTATGTAAATCTCCAGACATATCGGAGAGCCTGTTCGCACTTGCTTCAATCATTATCTCACCTCACTCGACTGAACATGAGAAGTAATGAAAAGAATTCAATTAGAGTAATGAAAAGAGGTTCAAAACAAGTTACATATGTCAATGATGGTAGACAATATTGCTTTTTATTGGTCATTTTTAACAACAGGGGGAGCGGTGGATTTATATGAGAGTGTGGCAAAGTTTTTCTCCTCCCCCCCCCCCCACCCATGACAATGGTCCAAACTTTTCTGTCCCCCCTCCCGATGGCTCAAATTGATCGTGGCTGACACATTTGAGCAATATCAATGCACAGGTTTGTTTGCTTTAAAAAAAGGGGTGAATCTTTTGGTCCTCCCCTCGAGAGGAGTCCAAAATCTTTTGGTTCTCCCCCACCTTCAAGTGGTCCGAATTTATTTGGTCCCCCCCCTCCTCTAAATTCACAACCCCAACTCCCTGTTGTCAAAAAATGACCGCTCTCTAATAAAGGGGAGAAACTAGAAAAAAAAATACTGGGATATGTTTATGAACTGACTTCTGAAGTAGGAACAGTTTTGTGTCATACAATTGCATATTATTTCCTCCTGTTAGATCTGGTTTGAATCTGATGAAACTGTAACAGACAGTGGCTTCACCATCACAGTGACCTTGGTAGATAAGCCAAACCAGACCGTTGTTGGTTAGTATATTTTCTACTATACTAGGTGGTGCCACCAGTCCAACCACAATACTGTAGTTGGCATTTGTGGTTATTATTTTATTTGAAGCCATTTCATGAAGGAAAGCCATTTTTCTTAGCCTATTGAATGCGGCCACATTGTATTCAATGGAGGGCACTGAATACGGCCTTCCAGTGCTTAAGCATAGATCTTGTATTTCTTTATCAACTGTTTTATACTTTCTTTCCTACAGGTCCCTTACCATTGGTATCCTGTGGGAGAAGTCAAGTGGTATCCTCAAGAATAACAGGTAGTTAAGAGCAAATCATTACAGTACATTTTTTTCCATAAAGGCAGTTGTATTTACTCAATATCATACATTTGGTAACTTGATGAACATCATATTGAATGTGTGACTTCTTACTGACAGGCTTTATCAAAAAGGAAAAATCAAAACTTTTTTTATAATTATGAATATATTCTGATACATATTTAATTGTTTTGATCACTATAATCAAGTTAATTTAATAGTAGTAAATTATTCTGCTCTCAAGTTTGTACAAATTGTACCCATAAAGACAATGATTAAAGACTTTCACCTATAATTGCTTTCACACCTAGGGGGATGTGAAGCCTCTCTTCATCAGTTTCCCTGGCAGGTAGCAATTGAGTACAGAGGCCCGTTTATTTGTGGAGGATCTGTCATTTCTGACCACTGGATTCTAACTGCAGCACACTGTGTGTATGTTTATTTTCACTGTCTGTGCTCTCTGAATGAAAATGGTGTGAGCAAGCAAAACTATCATTAAAGCTTGACCGTCATGGTTGAAGTGAGGCCAAACACAACTTTGGATATAGTTCAGTTTTGATTCACAAGAGGTCTCTTAAGGGCTGGGAGCTCAGCTCTTACAGGCACAAGATAGGGTGAATATGTTGTAGCTGGACAATGCTTATAGCCCCCTGTCCAAACACTGCTGCCCTCTGGTGGAACTGTTATTTCAGTCCATGTATGGAAAATGCTGAACTTATTCACTGACGGCCCAGCTTTAAATTTTGTCTACTCATTTTGAACACTGAAAAAGTAGAGAGAATTTAGGGTGTTTATCCACTCTGATTTGTAATAAATTATAATGACATCAGTTTGCATTGTAAGATGATTTTTCATCAAAATACACCATACTGGTATTGAAATTGGAAAATAAGTTTCTTTTCACCTATTTTCTTTAACATATAAGATAATGAATTCATTTCAGTTCCAATGTGCTGGCACCATCTCAAATAACAGTGAGACTTGGGAAACACTATCAGAATGTTCTTGATGGACATGAACAAACATTTCAAGTGGCACACGTTATAGTACATTGTGGCTATGATCCAAAAACTTACAACAATGATATCGCTTTGTTACATGTAAGCCATGATATTCAATTCAACTGGGCGGTTTTGCCAATTTGCTTAACTACGACAAACATAGCCGATTACACAGAATGTCAAATTTCAGGATGGGGTTCCCGGTCTGAAGGTAAGTGATTCAGTGATTGATAGGATTTTTAAGATGTCAATATTGGGAGGATGTAGAAAAAGTACAAGGCAAATATAAGACTGGGGGAGAGGACCAAGGAAGAAGATGTTAAGAAAAATGGGTCCATGTGGTTCACCTTTTAAAATTCTAGGCCATCATTTTGCAAAAAATAAAAACAGGAAAAACCTGTGTACGGGGGGGGATGTCATTATTTCACAAGAGTGTAAAGGTAAATTCATTGTAACATTTAATAAGGGATATCAAGCAGAAATTGATTTCAGGAAGAGATTCCACAATAAATGACTTGCTCCTTATATTATACTCCATGTCCTTACACAAAAGATAACAATAGTCTCTCAAATGGCTTGAGATATGGAGATGTATCGATCGAAAACATCAACAAATGCGCTACCTCAATTGGAGCAGTCAATACGCAGTACCAAGTTACTAACAATATGATATGTGCAATCTTCAATGATACTGGAAACAGGCCTCCCAATAATGCATGTTCAAACAGTGGCAGAGACGATGCCTGCAAGGTAAGTGTTAATGAAATTGTTTCCAGGAGTGGCCATTTTTAACAAGGGGGGGGGGGGGGTGGTAGGGGCATTGGGTGGAAGAACAAATAAATCCAGATCTTTTGTATGGAGGGAACCGAAAAAGCCCACGCGTTATTATAGTTGACCGGGGGATGGACAGTAAAAATTTGGACCACTCTTGTGGGGGAGACCGGAAAAATCGCTGGAGAAATTTGTCATCCTGAGCATTTACGATTGAGGCGAGCGATGTTGACCCACCAAATCTCCAAAGTTTGGGAACAGAAATATCATATCAAACTGATGAAATGATCCATAAAACATACATATGGTGTATGACGTTGCGTAGATACTCACTTCACTACTGCTGGGTAGAAGATGCCTGAGATCTGAAATCCCGCTCATTATATGCCAGAACCCTTGCCCCAGAGTGAGGCTATCCCATAGTGCTATGGGGTTGGTTGCTAGGCACCGCTCTCTGATCTCTCCTGTGATTGGTTGGGTCCCCCTACAGAGGTTGGATTCTATTGGTTAAAATCTCATTGGCCCATTGGGCCTCCCTCTGTATAGGTCTGTGCTTTAACTTGACCAATGGGGTGCCTTGTACTGGATAGGGATTCGGTTCCCTAAAAACCCTTGAGTGCAGTCATGGTTCAGTGGATGTGCATCCAACCATGCAGTCCCTGGTGTTGTATAAGGGGCTGGTACATTTTATATGTGGTCACCCTGGGGTGGGTGAGTATAAAGTGGCTGTATGGGGTTTTATTGTACATTGTCAGGAAAGATTAGATTGGGATCTTCTAACAAGCAGTTTCGGTTATAAAGAACCTCATCAGGTGAAAATTTTATGAGTTGTTTGTGGGAGCCTAAGTAGGCACTTTTCTGTAAATGATTTTGTGAACATACATGTTCTTAAAAAGATTACTCCCTAGGGTTGCACCCTATATAAATAATACAGGTGTTTGGTATACAATTAAAACAGTGGTTTCTATGCGAGAATTTACAGTACCATTAATGTTATCTTTTTTTATAGGGTGATTCTGGTGGACCGCTAATATTGAAGGTCGGTGCAAATGAGGCATCATCTCAAGTGGGGATAGTGAGTTGGGGAATTGGTTGTGGTCGGGCTGGTATACCCGGCATCTACACGCATTTACAAAGGTATACCGAGTGGATCAGGAAAGTCACAAAAGGTGGGATTCCTGATTACCTATCTATACTCCTTTTGGCTTTTCAATTAACTAGTGTTGGCTGTGAGACCTAGAAAACTTGTGTTCAAACAACCTATTATAAAAGAGCTGATATTTATATAACATGAATAAGAAAAACATGTGCATTTTTAGAGTCAACTAGTCAATATATTATATTTCTCTAGAAAAGAATAATATTTGATAAATCAATGTTCTATTTTTCTTTCAGATAGAGTATACTTCCATGACTGATTCTTACAATAGACGCTAGAATTGTAGATTAAACGGGCCAATGTGGTCATCTCACTACTTATAGAGATCGAAACTCCGTCTAAGTGGGATACCTTTTTTGTCAATTTTTCCTAAGGTAATGCACACTGGTACCTGCCTAAACATCTCTAATGCAGGCAGCAGGGATGGGAGAATAGTCAACATAATGTTTATATCCTTGTTGGGGCATATACAGGTACTAAAAATTGTAAGCACAAATGTGAAAAAAGTTGTATTGTTTTGGGTGGTATATGTGAGGTATTTATTCTCAGTTCAGACAAGCAATATTAAAAACTGGCCAGAAGATTTATATTACAACATGATCCATATATATATATGTTTCTAATAGTTTAAATATGCTCTTTAATAACAGTCTAATATAACATTCTCTTTTATACATTAGTATATTAGATAACTTCCACAAGAAGAACAATTTTAGCCTTCTGCTTATACTTTAACATGATCAACTGAACATCTATTCAGCTTATCCTTATAGATTAACTTACTTAAATATAGAACAGTGTGTTTTATTATGTACATGAAACATTACCAAATGCATATAAGAGAAATGAAATAGTTCCCTTGATAAATCAACATATATTCCTTTTGGCAGATTTTCACTCTATAAAAGCAAATACTAGTCTTTACATATGTTTAAGTACATTTAACATCCATCAATTAAGATATGATGAGACGTATACAAATACATGACCAACAATTGAAATGAATTGTAGACCAGGAAAAAGAACAATAATTTATTCTAGAATTGTACATCTGTCAAGGATCCCTGCCAAATCTTTGCAAAACACCAATACCCTATCTTTCCAAATGTCATAAAATGCACCCCTGATGTTGTCTAAAACATATAGTAAATGTAGGAATAGAATTCCTAGCCCAAACATGACTATACATGTATTATACAGTGATAAAATAACAAGAACTACACATGTAGAATTTCCTTTTCATGTACATTGATTGTTATGCTACTCTTATTAAAAGAAACATCAGAGATATTTACATTTCCTTAAAACAAGGACAGGCTACATGCAATGGCAATTAATGTATGATAAAAGCAATGAGATATTATAAGCATGAATGTGATACGATTTGAATGAGACTCATTCAATGAGTTTGCTTTTACATGCTTCTATAGGTACAGTAATAAGTTAAGGTGAAGTAAGAAGTCCATGATTTAGATGAAACATTGGTCATTTTGCTAAAATTGATAAAAATTATATATTTTTCATATTTTTCCTGCTGAAGCACAGATGAAATGATGTGTTACACATTTTGTGCATTATGGAAGAAATGACAACATACTAGATCAATGCTGAATGATTATCTAAATGTGATCATGATTTGTAAAGTGCTCATCGAGACTGCGAAAATATGAAAATGATGTATTTAAGGTTGGAAACATTCAAAGTAAATGATGCTGATTCCACTTTGATCCCAGTCATCCTTGCTTTTGTGGGACTCCTCTTCGGAAGAGAAGAATGTGTGGTTCGGGTCCGTGGATCATGTAGTGGAGCCATCCCGGAGACTGCTGCACCCCAAGGTTCCGCCACTCTGACTCTGTCATCAGGTGCGTCTTCGGCACAAGCTTCGCAATGTCCGGTGGAAGCATGACATGTCTGTAGCAAAGAGAATCTTTTCATAGGAGCCTACCTTATTGAACACACAAAGAGACTTTATCTGCTTTTGTTTTTTTGTTTCTCTTTAGATATAAGTTTGGGTTTTTATTAGTATTTCATCCTAGCCTAGTAGCGTACACATATTATATTTGTGGCTTTATCATTGTAAATATCATATAGTGTTGTATAATTGTATTATCTCAATGAATATCTGTTAAATTTAATGCGGAACTAAATTTTAGCAGAGGATACATCCCTGATTTCAGTAATAAACAAGAAAGCAATCATCTAAGTCTGTCCTGGTTGTCCATGTATCATAAAGTGGGATGTGTCATTTGCACTGCTCTATAAATGTATCGGCTGTTTATATAAGTTAATACCACAATTGGCAGGGAGAACAAAATAACTCGCAAAGCATCCCCCCCTCCAGCTTGCATTATTATTATAGTCATGACTAGAAATTCTTACCTGTATTCAAACTTGTCGTCAAAGTATTTTTCTGAATAGGTTATTTGATCCACTGGCATGCTGTCAAAATAAAAATATACATGTTTTAATGAACAGAATTAAAGTTCAATGGTTTCTTAATTTCCACCCTTAGGCCACTCAAAAGAATGTGGTTTTGCATCACCAAGGACTGGGAAATAATATTATGTCGACGGAGGCTTTTCTTTTTCTTAAGGCGCGGGCTAAGGCCATCAGAATGAAAGTGCGAGTTTACCGTCCACCGCCCGCATGCCTCCAAAGGGGCCGCATTAAAAGTTCAATTTTAATGTAAATTTTCATTATTTCTATTTCTTCAAAGATCTGAACAATATTTCACAATTTTCAAAAAAGGTTGTGCCCAAGAAAACTCCGAAAATCTAGCTTTTTGGGGAAATCCCTGATAATGAAAAATGAATAATGAAAAAAGGCCGCATCTGTTTTCCAAAGGTCCTGGACGGTAAACTCTAACTTTCATTCCCATGGCCTAAAATGTATAGAATAACGGGTGTTTTTCATGACCAAAATTCACATTTTATTGCTCAAGAATCTTTAAAGGTGGAGAAAATGTTATGTCTATTATAGCTGTACCACTGTATTGCTGGCGTTATTAGACTCTCCAGGTCGACATTTCCTACCACATTTCTTACCACCCTCCCCCTGGTCAAAGCGTCGAATGTGAGTGCAGAAAATCATTTATTTACCCCCCCCCCCTAGCAGGGATGGAGTAAAGCTAGGCCTATAATAATATAATTGATTAAAAAAACAGTCAGGGGCGGGGGATCATGACCATCCCGTATGACGGCGTATCCGCCCTTGCACCCTCTTCCATCTTATCCTATCTGGCTATTTGTCATGGAACGGTATCCCATACCAATACTAGTATCCCAATTAGGCTACTAGTACTATAAAGGATGGTATGGAAATGGGAATAGATCTAGGCCTACTGGCAGTACTGCACACGTTTGTAAACAAAACGCTGCGAAAGCAGACGACAAAAAACGACACGTCTAACCGAACAAAACCCCACAAACAATATAATGACAAGCATGTCAAAAGCACAAACTCACTTTGGAAGCAAACAATAGGTTCGGAGATAATATCGGCTATGCTTTGAGTTGTTCTGCGTGTAGTTTCCACGCCGAAGATGAAGTTTTAGACAAGTCCAGACAAGTCTTCGTGCAAGTTGTCAAACATTTCAGACACATGGTGGTTTCGCTGGACGAGAAAGGAACCAGCAGAACGCGCAGCCAATCACAGCGCTCCAAATGTAATTATCTGCAGCGTACCTCGGGAATCGATAGTTCGTATAAGTATTATTTATTATTTCGGTTATTTATATAAAAATACGATATTCACAAATGACATGTCTTATCTATTACTATTATCATTAATTCTGTCGGAAAAATGTAATTCTCAGCCACATTTAAGTGATACTGATTATATAACTAGAGTACTAACCATTTGAAACTGATATTATAGGCAACCACGCACCTGCAGGTTATTTCGTAGAGAAGGTCGACAAGATGGCGTTGAGTACACTCAGGTAACCCAAAATCTCCCCTAAATTTAAGAATTTCTCTTAGCTTCTACATGTACTAAAGCAATATTCGTATCTTACCGGTAGAGGATATAATTCTGCATTTATGGATGACCAGAGGGGCAACCATCAATGAGCCCATTCAGATTTTCACTCAGAATTAAGGGCGATCTGTCAAAATGACAGCCGGACGGAGTGGTTACCAAATGAACCAGTGTTACGTGACCTTAGGGAGTGATCATTTTTTAACAACAGGGGGGGGTGGTGGGTTTCCGCGCGGAGCGCGCGAAATTTTTTACACCCCCCCCCGGTCAAGGGGTCAACATTTTTTACCCCCCCCCCCCTTAGGGTCGAAAATCGGCTCGCGCGCGGGCCCTTTGAAGCATAGTAACGCGCGGGCTTTTTGGCTCAAAACAGGTCAAATTTTTTTGCCCCCCCCCCCAAGAGGGGTCCAAATTTTTTTGCTGTGGGCCCCTGTAAAATTCCGACTGATCTACTAGACTACTGCCAGTACTGGCGATGATAGTCCAGTCTTTAGCGATGTGGAGTTGAGGCCAACAATTTTGTCCAACATCAATTGTTGGATTGCTTCCAACCTTACATCGACAGTACCGGGGTACGCTGTAAGGTTGGACTGCCGCTCATAAGGAAATAATGCAGAATAAAAAAATCCGATAGAGGGAGGCATTGGTACGATGAGGGTGTCGCCGCCTAGTGTATTTCACAGCATAGCCATTTTGATTGGAGAAGAGATATCACGTGACCAAACTGTCATGGCGGCAAAGCTCAAACTTTGGCAGGGGAAGGGCTAAGCCATTCTTTGATATTCAAGATTTCTTCCTTTGCAAATCGATAAGAACCACAAATATCCACCAGACCTCGAGGATAATGTTTAAGGTATACATTGATGTAATTATCTGAGGAAATAAGTCATATTTGCATCTGCTAGAGAGGTGCGACAGCAGAGAGTCGCAAACGGAGAATTTATATTAGAATTAGCCTATGAGCGGCAGTCCAACCATACTGCGTACCTTGGTACTGTCGCTGTATGGTTTGACGCATTCCAACAAAACATCAACAAATGAAATCAGAAATGTATCATGTTGAACATGATACATTTGATTTGTTTGAATGAGAGGCCACATGTCATGTCAATATTTATTGTCAGGCTCATGCATCAGTATTCACCATAGTGACACACACTGACAGACTGTAGTAAATTTTATATTAATTTGAGGGAATTTTTCGAATACAGGGTCTATATATGGTCTTTTCAAAGTGACAATCCAATTCATTTACATATATAAATGGGGGGGGGGCACTGGTCCAGTTGACCAATAATAATTCCCCCAAAAGGCCAAATAGATTAAATAGATATACTAGTATATTACTACATATCATGATGGCCTTAGGCTTATCTTATCGCTCATGAAGTTACTGGGGACATCCTTGTCTAGACTACAGTGGCAGTGAGATAGTAACATAGTAGTACATCTTGCCCAATGTTGGTATCGTTATGTTAAAGGTGCATTAGAATTTTGATAAATTAATTAAGTTCTACATCATTTTCAATATATTTTCCTTTCATAGGACGATAAGATACAATCTGTTAGATACAATATGTTACCTGTGTTACTTGTTACTATTAAACTGTTACGTCTGAAAATAACAACCCCAATCCTACCCCTAACGAAACCCTACCCATACCTATGGATTTATGTCTGATTTGATATGAAGCCTTAATATGAAATGGCCCAGGTCTTAAGCGAGTGGCTCTGCAATGGTAATCGATCCTAAGCGACCGCAACGGTAATCGATCCGAAGCGACGTCTTGGCAAAACGGCCGACTCTGCGGATGCAGAGAATGAGTGGCGGGACCGCATACTACCCTCAGGCAGCGTCTCCACTGTACTCGGGTCATATGTGATTCCCAATACTCCTTCTCAGTAATTTGATGTTTCTTATTTAGGGAGTGGTCATTTCTTAACAAGAGGGGGAGGGGATTGGGGGGAACCACAAAAAAAAAATCTCTCTAAAGGGGAGAACCAAAAATATTCCTTCCCTCATTAGCAAAAAGGGAGTGCATTTCTATGGCTAAAAGGAGTCGCATACGCTAAATTTGGAACCTGCTGGGGTACCCAGAAAAAATTTGACCCTTCTCACAGAGAGATTTTTTGGCACGATCACGCAAAAATTAACCGACCCCCCTGTAAATCACTGTTCTTAACACTGACCACTCCCTTATGTAGCCTTAAACAAAGACAATACCGTATCCTTTTTTAATTTAACCTCCTGTCAAGACATGGACTCCTGATCTCACAGAATAGAATAAACTACTTTCATCCAACACTAACCTAAACCCCTACACCGAGTTCAAGTTTCAAGTTCACTCTTGCGCTGGGCATCATATTTCTTCCGTTCGGTGTGTTTTTACCAATACATGTACCTCACCGTCTTGCACAGTCATCCGGCCCAGTACCTCACACGTATGCATGGGTTAAGAATGAGCACTTTGGTATTATAGATATAAGATCCTATTGAAGAAAAGAAGAGTTACGACTTGTTATTTTCAGTGAAAACAGCAGCGGGTCACTAAACTTGTTGGGGTGGCATTCATTTTTGAACTGGTTGGCGGGGTTAATATCTGCGCATCTATGCGTAAAATACCACTACCTTAGTTAATACAATATTAATTTTGCAACTTTGAAAATCTCACCCTTTCTTTGTTTTGGACACCTCTTGTTTCTCTACTAAAATCTGTTAACAGTTTACGGTATATATTATTAATATGTATTTATTTTAAATCATATTGAATTTACTGCTAAAAGTATATTTTTGTGAATTAATCCATCAAAGTTGCACATGGTTTCTGGACATTTTTTCTAAAAAAGATGTGGACTTGTATCTGCCATGTTCAAAATTTGGGCGAAAACTCTAAAATTACTTTTTTTTAAAGAGACTAGGCTGAGAGGCTGGGTACAAGCTTGTCCCTGGGAATGATGGCAACCGAGGGACAAGGTACCAGTCAGGGTGTGTCTTATTACCGTAAAACCTTGGCTATAAGCCGACCTTGGCCATAAGCCGAATGTGAGTTTGGGAGTAAAAATTCGGCTTATAACAAAAGTGCTTGAAATTAGTTTTCACTATGTTTCTATATTATTAAAACCTCGCCTATAAGCCGAATGGGAGTTTAGGGCTTAAAATTCGGCTTATAGCAAATAAAAACGCCAAATAAAATTCGTCTTATAGCCGAGGTTTTACGGTAGTGGTTGTAACCGCACCCAGCAACATTTAAATGGCTACCCCACTGGGTATGACTCTATAGGCCTATAGGGAGTGGTCATTAATTTTCTTAATAACAATATACTGGGGGTGATGGGATAGTCGAAGCTACAAGGTGTGTGGATCACTATATAATATAGTTGGTGGCGGAGGGAGGGGGGAATAAAGCTTTGACACATGCTTGCTACATTTCAGTCGGGCCATGAGGCCATGCCTCTTTGGCCAAAGATCAGCTTTGCAGTTATTGAGACCAAGGTGAGTGAGAACAGTCATTATATCATGTACATTCATTAACAGTAGTTATTTAATACAAATTTATATTTGTATAATTTGATATATTACCATATGAATAGGATGCTGTAATGCTAAATACTGTAAAACCTTGCGTATAAGCCGCGGCTAGTACGCGAGTCAGATCGCTGGTGCGGCTTATAGGATCGGCCCAGAGTCGGGGTGCGGCTTATACGAGAGTTATTGCTACTATGGTACCGTACTTAAGTCGCCATATTCACACCCCTTGTGCGGCTTATAGGATCGCCCCAAACTCGGGGTGCGGCTTATACGTGAGTTAGGCTTATATGCGAGGTTTTACGGTAGTGTCAATAAAGTCAGTGCAGTAAGTAAATTTATATGATCAATATCTACACATGTCATTTTTAAATTTAAATCAAAATGATTGGACTAAAACGTGTACTTGTTGATTTATTCTAGCATGCCAATGGCAACAACGGCTGACGAGGAAATGAAGAAATACTGGGAGAAAAATCAGAAACTCAACCGCCCAAATTCCCCATGGTTGATCTACAAGTAAGTATAATTTGAAAAGGGTTTCTTCGTTAAAAATGATATACGATGGAGTTCTAATGACTCAATGTATTCTTTTGTAACAATGGAACATCCTAGCAAGGTCTAGGCTTTTTGTGGGGAAAATTAATGTATAAAAAATGTTAACTTTAATCCTTGAAGAGCATCTATATAGTAATTATTAGTAACTAAAACAGTGTATGAGTCAGAAACTTAGCCCTGAAAGAAGCCCTGAAAGACCATGTTGTACGGTATGACGGCTAGATTAAATTTTGGGGGGAAAAAAGGAATAAAGTATGTGTGAATAAAAACACTTGCCCTTGTAGAATGTACATTGGGCCAAAAATAAAGTTGTGTTCAGGTATCCCTGAAGGCATTTTTTGGGGTTTTCCACCCCAAAAAAGACTTTTTTCTACTGAAATATTCTTTAACTGCAATTACCGTATTCGAAGTAATAAGCGCCCTGGGCGCTTATAAAGTTATTTTTATGGCGTTTTTAGTACTTAAGAGTTTAATTGTCACCAAAATCGTGAAATTTGAGCCTTTGTTCTAGTCTTAAAATGCCCCAAAAAAGGTGGGGGCGCTTATTAGGGGGAGGGTGCTTATTACCTCGAATACGGTATATGAAGATGAGAGGAATTTAAATCCTTTTAAAAAATACCGTAAAACCTCGGCTATAAGCCGAATTTTATTTGGCGTTTTTATTTGCTATAAGCCGATTTTTAAGCCCCAAACTCCCATTCGGTTTATAGGCGAGGTTTTAATAATGTAGAAACATAGTGAAAACAAATTTCAAGCACTTTGGTTATAAGCCGAATTTTTACTCCCAAACTCACATTCGGCTTATAGCCAAGGTCGGCTTATAGCCAAGGTTTTACGGTAGGTAAAAAAAAAATTAAGAAAATCGTCCTACCTACCCTAATTTTTTTTGGGCCATGTTACCTGAACACAAATTCTTTTTTTTTTGGCCTTGCGATTTCACACTGATATATAAAACATACACTGTTTTTGCTGCAGGCCTCCCCTATCAATGGTGTCGTCACTAGCCCACAGAGTAACAGGTGTCGGCTTGGGTCTCGGTACGTAGAGGCGGAATTAAATTATACAGTATTTAAGTGTTTCATTGACTCAGGGTAACTGAGTAATACTAAACGACTGAACCATGTTTTAAGACGTTTTTGTTACATAGCAGAATGTCTATCATTCAGCCTGTATTACAGATAGACATGAGATGACAAAAAAAAAGAATGGGCAAGGTCGAGGGACAACTGTTTCCTTCAAAAAGAAATCTGAAATGTGTTTCCTTCACGCTATAATTGGCCTGCGATCTTCAGGTACTGATTTCTCTCTTTTCCATAAACTGTTAAGTATTCTTAAATTGCTACCCTCTGAATGAAAGCCACATAGGCTTCAGTGTTGAAGCAAAGATAGAAATCACTACTTTTGCCAAAGTCTCCCATATTTCTCTCTTCACACGCAGAAATGCTATCTTCTACAGTGGAAATACCCTCGAACACACAATAAAAACCATCTAAAACGTTTAAATTAAATTAAAATAAAAGTTTCCAACACAGAGCATCACCAAAACAGATTTTAGTTCCTATACTGACCGTACAGCAAAGGGTGGTGACACCCCTACTTCTCGTACACTCTGAGAAGTCCACGATACAACACGAGAGTTGGCAGCAACAGCGTCAGGATAAAAGGAGCGTCCAGAGCAGTTCAAAACTGTACCACCCATATCATCGCCGTTTATCGTCCGATCGACTGGCTTTTTGATAGGGACAGAAGGTGGTACATGCCCGCAGCCTGCAACTATCGCCCGCACCCACCTGCACACCCACACCCACCTGCTCTCCCACACCCACCTGCTCACCCACACCCACCTGCTGGCCTGAAATGGAATAACATACATGTATGACACATGACTATAAGGTACTTTTTAACAAGGAATTCATTTCTGATGCCAGAATGGACCAATGAATGATTATAACGGAGTACTATATCTAAGTACATGATAAGCTACAGATTCAGTCTACCCTGAGTCATCTGTGAGGCCACTCACACGCCCAATCTTTTATAACCTGCACCCACAACTCTGGAGAATCATAGAACCCATTTCTGGATCTGAGAATTTATATTTTAGTACGTTTCTTTAGTCAAAAAAAACCTCCAACATTTGAGGTAGTGCAGATTATGGCTTTCATTGACCGACTATAACCCATATAAAATAATTTGTCACCAATGGTTTTTTTTGTAAAATGTATATAATCATACATCCACATTCAACTCACACAGTGGCACAGTATTTTGCTACACATCATTTCTCTCTTCCCCAGCACTGTACGGTGCAGCAGTAGGTATGGCGGTCGCCCCAGGAGACGTTGCCATCTATATTGAGGCAATGAAGGCATGGGAGCTGGGGCCCGTGGTTTGGGTTCCCGTCAAGGTCTTCTGCTCCTTCCCCATCTTCTACCACTCTTTTAGCGGTATTAGGCATCTGGTAAGTTTCTACAGTTTTGTGAATAAAGACATTGATATGATGTGAAAGATAGTAGTATTATAACCGTATATACAGAAAGGTCACAGGAAAATTACCTTTCTAGGCCACACCAAAAAAAAAAGTTGGTCAATGGTTCACTTTTCAAAATATGGTGCGAGCGAGCGAATTTTTTTTTTTTTAAAGAATTTTTTTTTGTCAATGGATTTTGTTGGTGGAAAAGTGGAGCGAGCGACAATTTGTTTTTTTTACCCAGCCTCTGACAAAAGTCCCCTGACATAAAATTGCTTGATCTGGGGGAATTACTGGAAGAAAAATGTGAAAAAAAAAAAATTCTCAATTTTGCAAAAAATGAGGCGAGCGAAATCCATTGACAATTTTTTTTTCAAAAAAAAAAAAATATTTCATTTCCGAAAATCGAAATCCATTGACCAACTTTTTTTTTTGTTCTGGCCCTATGTGTTTTCTTTCCCTGTAGATAATTAAAGACTTTTTTTAATAAGAACAATAATGTAACATTTGTTATACTTTAGGCTGCTTAAAATTGATTATCAGCTTTGCGGATACTTTTGGGAAAAAAGAGGTGCGGGCGGGAGGCTTTTTATTTTATTTGATATTCCTATTTTAGGCCATGAGGGCAGGGCATTTTTATTTTTATTTAGGTTTGAGAAAATTTGGATAGGTTAATTCATATAATAATCCCAAATATAACCATCATAAATGATCGGAATAATAGTCTAAATACATTGACATTGCAATAAGGAGGGAACAGCTTTTTAAATCTACTTCCTAGACCAATTATTGGTTGGCATATGGTCAGTTTTGTAAATCATATGTTATTCTCTTCATGCATGTGGAATTTTGGCCATTTTCTTTTTTGAAAATATGAAATAAAAAGCACCTATGCGGCCCTTTTTAACTGATGCGGGCGGTGTCTGCAAAGCTGATAATCTTTTTTAAGTGGCCTTAAAAGCTTTTGTACTGCTCTGGTGAATGCACTACTTATCCTGATGATGAAGAGGGGTGTCGGAGGACTCGGGGAAAATACAATGGCGTAATTCCAGCTGGAACGATATAAAATCCCTTTCAGTATCTCTTGTGATCATATGTACACTGGAGTGAGTGTCTACTAGACACTCACTCACCTAGACTCTAGGTACAGCTTCTGATATATACTGTACCTAAATGTGAAAAGAATCTAAGGAACTTAACTGAGTGAAAAAGAAGAGTTGAAGAAAAATATAACCTTAATGGTCATAGTAAATTATCAAATGTATATTAATAAGTATGACATTCAATAAAGATTTCTAACAACAAGTTCCTCTTCCTTTCAGTACTGGGACTTCAAAGGAGGTTACGAAGTCCGGGAACAGAACAAGAGCGCCTACTTAATCTGGGGATCGTCCATTGTATTGTCCATCGCACTCTCAATAGCACCTTATCTCATGTAGACCATTAAAAACAATTGACTTTCCGTAAGGAAAAATAATAAAAACGTCTTCGCGTTCTGTGAGGGGATGTTGATTCGATGTAAGGAGAATATGAAAGCGGTTTTATCCGTGTTCACCTCCTTTAGTCACATATACTCATTACTGCCTGTCAAAAGGATTGCGGTTTGGGGAGTCAATGTATAGTGAATACATAACATCTGCTTATTTTGCTTCATGAAATAAAAGAAAATATTTCTTGCATAGCAAAGCGATGATTGTTACTGTGAAGGCTTAGCGAATCCTAATTGAGCGGGGATTAATAGAAGAACTGCCGTGTAAGACGAGGAAAAGACCATGATTGATAAATATCAGACGTGTTAGGCCGCTTAAAATTTTTTATCAGCTTTGCGGATACTTTTCTGAAAAAAGTGGTGAGGGCGGGAGGCTTTTTATTTTTATTTTTATTTTGTTTTTGCTTGACGAGGGAGGTCCTTTTTTATTTTTATTTACTCAATATTGTTTCTAAAGTACTGTTTCTATATATTACCATACAAAAATCCAGTTGTTAACCATGTAATTGATATGCCCTAGTTAAAGGCATAGAAATAAGGAATAATATGCTACTTTAATTATGTTTCTACACCAAATAATAGCTGAGATATGAAGTTCTTTTTTTGGAGAGAGCATTTTTCAGTTGATGCGGATTTTAAAATATTTTTTTAAGGAAAAATGGAATAAAAAGCAGTAATGCGGCCCATTCTAAGTGATGCGGGCGGTGTCTGTAAAGCTGATAATTTTTTTTAAGTGGCCTTAAGTCTTTGTTATCTACATGTCTTGAGTTGTTATGTTGAAAAAAAATCAATACGGCTTTGTATAAAAGTCATAATAAAATTGTATAAAAACCACTGATTTTTTATTGAATCCATGCAAACGCATTCTGTGTTTTTTCAAATGGTTTTACGGATTTCTTTAAGGAGAGCATTCAACTTGAGAATGATGTGTTGGGGAGGGGGTGTGCGTTTGCGTTAATGCCAAAAGTACAGTCCATGCTTACTAATGCACTGCATATTATATCTGGGTTCCCACGGGTCAGGGAAGATAGTTTAAACTGGTCAGAATTTTATTTTTTATGAAATACAGCAGTCCCATTGACTTCACCAAAGGACGACGTATTGCACACCCCCCATGAAATAACCTATGGCCGTATTTCACGGCCTGTGACGTCATCAAAATGGCGGTTTGTTTACATTTAAATACTGTAAAAAAAGCTATTTTAAGCCCTTAAGCACCCTATGGGCATTAATAATCTAATTTGAATCGAAAAAGGTAAAAAATAAACACAAAGGCACACTCGTTTTTAGTCTGTTGGGGGGTTATTTCACTTGTTGACCCTCGGGCCGCATTTCACTTGGCCTACGGCTTCGTAAAATACGGCCCGAGGGTCAACTCGTGAAATAACCCCCCAACAGACCATAAACTTGTGCACCTTTGTCTATTTAGCATCCTAGAGGACTTGTAAAAGTGCTATATTATTCCACATGTCTCCAAATTTTTAATCAGATCTGGGTAAAAGGGACGATATCTAGCAAATATGCCACCGGTCGTTCCAGGTTAGGGAATATCAGTTTTTTGGGAAAATTAGCTTTTCCAAAGATGCCAGGGAAAAAAATATTTTGTAATGGAAAATCTTTGAAAGACAAAAAAAAAAGTCGCAGGTTTTCTTTGAAAAGTCCTTATTTTAAATCCTCAAGAAGGCGGGGGGGAAACTAAGCGTGCACGTGATGCAGTAAAACCCCTGTTGTTGAATGATAACCACGCGCTAAGTAGGAGATAACTTTAAAAGGAGTGCATATTTATAATTGGAGCATTTAAAAATATTGGGTTTGTGTCGCAATTGTCAGGAAAATTTGATATAACATCAGGAATTTAAAAGTACCTTGTAGGTGGGAACCCTGAGAGGTCTTTTAATTAACCCTCTCATGGTCGTGAGTCCACTCAGGGAGGCCTCTCCCCAGTTCGCCAATCCCGAGTAGCTCATGAGTTACTCACTTTGTGGTGATCAGCAGATTTTATAATCATTGTAGTTTTGTTGATATTCAAGCTAGAGTAATATTTTATCGACCAGTCATCACAGAACATTTGGAACTTTATGGATATGATAAAACCCTAACAAAATGCATGGTTAAATTTTGTAGAACTTGATGGAAAGTGGGGAAAAACGTGGAAATAAACACCATTTTCATAGGTTTCCTTACAATAATCAAAGCTTAACACTAAATAAACATGCTTCACTCACCAATCTTTTTCAACCATTTCGGTCAAGTCAGTTTAGTATATCTCGGAATAATCAGAATCATGTTTGCAATATAATCCCAAGAGATATCTTAGATATAATACACATCTCAACCTTCTACTCACGGACCTCTTCCATACACTTCTATGGTTAAATGGGGCCGCTGAGGGCTAGGGGAGTTTGCCAGTTTCATATCAACTCCACACTTTCCAATCACTCACAAACATCCATACATCGACTCAGTGAGCTTCTCCATAAATGTGTCCACCTAATCATGGCTTTTGAGCCATTAAAATGTGACTTTTCTGAGTGGTAATCCATGCTATAGAGTCCTGTAGTGACGCCCGCGACGTCACGGGCGTCAGATGGACGTCAAAATTATCAAAATCTGCCTAAAACTGACTGAGAAATCGTCAGAAATGTATTTGAATGGCGCCCAAATGTGTGGCATACATCCGGGAAGGTGCCCTCGTGGTATGGGCGAAACAGGACTGTGATTGGTTGAAAAATAAGGTCAGTGGGAGGGGTTTACTGAGGGGTAGCATCAGGGTGGACTTCCGTGGGCTATGGGCATGAGCCTAGAGAGTGGGCCTGCGTGGACTATGACCATGAAAGGGTTAAAGGGAAATGCGGGTTCCTATACATAGGCCACCTGGTGGCAAAAATCAATACTCATGAAAATTCTTCTTTTGCCTAAATTTGTATTCCAATGTATGGTACTTTCCCTTAATCAACCATTTTATTTGCCATCCAAAGATTATACCTGTGTGTATGGCATTTATTAGTTACTGTGACACCCATAGCATCGTATAGTTAAGGCAAAATAAGATTTTTGAAAAATTCAAATCTTTCTGATTTAATCGGTGACCCCTTAGTATTTTACATCTAAAATGTTCCTATAGATGCCCATGAAACTTTCCCAAGATTTATTTGATATAGCAATAGAGGGGGATAATCCATGACCGATAATGTGAGAAAATACTGTTTTCCCATTCATTTCTATAATTGGGGTACTCATTTGCTCAAATGGCTGTATCATGAAAATTAGCTCGGTGACAAGTCAATTTCTTTTCATTTTCTATTTGATAATAAATCAAGCTAATATAATCTTGAGTTACATGCAAATAGCAATAGAATTTCAGTATCATCTCGACAAGTAGCATTTCCCTTTAATTCTTTTAATACGCCCCCACTTATATTATGGTCCTAGACCGCTAGATTCAACTGAGTTGAGGACCTAACCCTGCCGAATTTTGTACGCAAATGACGTCGTGGGTTCAGTGCGCCTTTATTAAAATCCCTATGGCGACATGGCCCATAAATTTACTAAAATCGCAAAGGGCCGCTAAGGGAGTGTTCATTTATTATTTATAGGGCGGGTGGTGAGATTTTCCCGCGGAGGGGCGAAACCATTTTTACGCCCCCCCCCTCCCTCGAGAGCGCGTGGAACGTTTTGGGCCCCACTTCGCCGAAGCCGGCGAAAAATGTTCGCCCCCCCCCTTTGAACTATAGTAAACAC